>JBBPMP010000092.1:33258-67190 GCA_038090395.1 Boletales sp. KT-2023a | reverse complement strand
ATGATATGATTGCGGCCGGCGCGTTTTTCGGGATCGAGAAACTGTCTCCGATGAGATCCCTGGGTTACTAGTGAAGGCTAACTAGCGTATCAGATTGCCCGAGTCACCATGTGCTGTCGTAAGGTGGGCATGTTCGTGTCCAGACTGGGCTTCTCCGATGATAAATGAAACTGATATAGGTCAATTTGCGTCATCCGAAAACCGCTGCGGTAGCCACGGAGCGAATCAGGCCAGGCGAGGATTGCACCGAGAATTCTGACCTTTTGTGCAGCGTGCGCGTATATCCGTGAACAGAGAGATCTGTCGAGCCGCAGTGCATCTTGCAGATTGTTTGCCCGACGAGTCTTCCTCCCTCATAAGTTGCTTGTCTGTCAACCCGCCTTCCGTCCTCGCACCACAACAGATCCTTCTCTTCTGCCTCTGGTAAGACTGTTAATCTGTCCAGAATCGTTCTCGAATTTCCTTCTCCTACACGTCCTTCCCTTCCACCCTCGTCCTCTGTATTTTTTTTCCCTTGATTTCCTCTCGTACCCCGTCCGTTCTCATCGCCCTTGTATCCCCATTGCGTGTTCCGACTGTCATGTCCCGATTCATTGTCTTTGGTTTCCCCTTTCATGGCCTCCGTCCCGCATGTATGCGCGGAGGTACACGAGATCCAACCTTCTTCTCGTTCCATCGCTTCTCTGTACGTCAACTCGGCCCATCAAATTAATCGCGCGCTCAGCCTATCCAATTCCCCGATCCTTCCTTTTCTATCCCCAAGCTTCTCCTCTGTCCCTTCTTAAAGCACCGTTCGCGTGCACGGACACCTTTTCGAGCTTCATCCTTCTCCCCCATCATGTCTACTTCGCTCCACCTTGCCGCAGATGGCCTCGCTCGTCCTCCCCGCCTCCAGCCTTCTCCCTCTCTCCCAAATCTGCGGTGCGTCTGTAGACTATGTCCTATCCTCCGGGCCCTCTTACTCCCTCTCCCACGTGACACAGTGCACGCAACGCCTCTTCTGACCCTCACTCGATTCGCCCAACCCCACGCAATCCCTCGTCTCAAGTACTCAGCCCCACAAAATTATCCACAGAATTGTCTGCCAAAGACAGCGACCACTCAACTAAGCGATCGCGTCAACAGTCCAAGAACCAACACTATCTAACGCCGCCTCTCACCCCTGCCTCCTCACTCAAAAGCGACAGTACAGATCCGGACTCGACCGACCTCTGCCTCCCTGGCGACGAGCAATCCACCTCTCCCCCCAACAACCCTCTTTCTAGTGACGCTGCTGAAAGCCGCTTCTTGATTGTGAGCCTCGTTTTTCCCCGTCTGGACTGGTTTGACAACGAAAAAAAATAGATCGGAAACGTTCCAAACGATCTCTCGGAGGATGTAATTAGTCCGTATTTTCGTTCACTGGCAGCCCTTCCGAACGATTCCTCTCCCTCTCTGGACGACTCCCACGGCGTCTTGGATGCTGGAAACGTCATACAAACCATATATTATCACTTTCAGGAAAAGCGCGCAATCGTCCTCGCATTCTACGACATTCGCAACGCAGAAAGGGTCAAGCGTCTCATAGAGGGAAATCGCTCGCGTCTACGCCATCCTATTGATGTAGATGGTGAACAGAGGTCCGCTCAAGATAGCTCCATGAGTACCCCATGGGTGAACAACCTCACTTGCTTGTTCCTAGCACCAGACCATTTCCAACAAGTATGTCTGTTTCGGTGTACCGTCTCGCAGTACTCTTAACTTTGCCAGCTTCTTGGTCAGTCGTCGTCGGCCGCAGTGTCACAAACAGAAGGTGCATTCTGGGTGTCAGTAGGTGGAATGACGGCAGAACGTGACCACGACCTTTCTGGCTGGAGCAGAGCCCGTTTTTTCACTTCCGTTAAACTGAAAAGCTTGTTGGCAAAATATGGGGAGGTCAAGTCGTTCCGCCTCTTGAAAGAAGATGCGGAGAAACATAATCAGGTTTGTTTTCCCTCGGACCGTTCACTTGGACTCCAAAGTCACCACCCTTTGACCGCCGTCTGAGCTGTGACTTGTCACAGAAAATTTCTGTTTTGATCTCTCTGTTGTAAAATCTGCGTCTAACTATTTTGTGCATCCGTCAGCTTTTTATCGTCGAGTATTACGATATTCGCGCCGGGAAATCGGCCTGGGAGGATCTGAACGGACAAGTAGTCGACAGCATGAAGCTCCGGCTCATCCGACGAGACGTCTTGGGTGGAGGGTGTAGTGGAACACGGGATCTGGAAAGAGAAGATTTAGTTGGCCTGGAATCTCATCTCGGTGGTGGACATGCCGCGGAGCCGAAGACGCCCACGGCTTCTACGTATTTATCGCAGTCGCAAACGATCACGACCGCGAGTGGCGTTCCCTTTCCTCTTCTGAATGACGCTGGCGTCCGCGACTACCCCAGATCTTGCGAACACGAAGGAGAAAACGGCATTGGCCTCGACCCGGGTCTAGTTGTCAGCAGCCACAAACCATCTATTACTGAACGCCAGAAGCTCACCTGTCGTCGTCCTGTGGACATCACTGAGCCTAACGCTGACGAAGAATTTCCTGTTGACGCTTTTCACGACTGTGCTGATCCCCTTTCTCCCGATCAGTTTGGTAGACGTGGTTCGAACAACCTCTTCTTTGACGCTGTTCGCTCCCGTACTCATCACAGGCTGGTTGATGCAGACTACGTGCGAACTGCCAACATGAACTCCATCGCTTTTGATCACTCACAGGTTTACCCTTTTGAGGCCGCTCAGGTGGCTGGTGGCACGACCGACCTGTGCGCGATACCATGTCCTGGAGTTCAGCCACATCTTGTTCCCGACTATTTTACCCACACTGACCGATACGGTGGAGATCCATCTCTGCAGTCTTCTTGGGTCTCTTCGTCCCTCGCTCACGGTATACAATACCCGCTTGCATCACAGTCGCCAGTAGCACCTATGTGTCCTTCAATATGTTGGGATGCGTCAACGGGAACTTGGGTCGCATGGGGCGCGCCAGGCATCTTGCCCGAACAATGGTCTGCGTTTTCCCCTTCCCCAGGGTATTATCACGGAGCTACCTCCCCGGCTGTCCCATATTCTTATCCACCACATGCATCTCAGTCTCCACCTCACCATCCATATGTTGCTACCCCAAATCGTGTATATCCTACGACGTATCCGGCTTCTCCGCGAGCTCCTCCCGAGAACAATCAGCTGGACATTCGCAAGATCGAGCAGGGACTTGATACGCGGACCACAGTGATGATCAAGAACATTCCAAATAAAATGACCGACAAAGAGCTGATTGCATACATCAACAAAATTTGTCCTCGTCGTATTGATTTTCTTTACCTGCGAATGGACTTCCAGAACGGTACGAAATCCACGTCGCTTCTACGCCATTCATCGCCTTGACACTGTCCGTTTGGCAGGATGTAACGTTGGATATGCCTTTGTTAACTTTATTGGCGTGGAGGATCTCTTACGGTTCGCGAGGGCGACGCTGGGCGAAAAATGGTAAGCCCTAAGTCATACGACGTATGGGTGGAATCATTATGGCGTACGACAGGAACATGTACTCCAGCGAGAAAGTACTGCAGATGAGTTATGCGAACTATCAGTGAGTTTCTTGACAAAATCATCCGAGGTCACTGAAAGGATCGTAATGTTGATAGGGGAAAGGAAGCACTTGTCGAAAAATTTAAGAATTCGTGCATCATGGACGAGCGCGAGGAGTGGCGTCCAAAGATATTCTACTCTGAGCCTGGCCCGAAGCAAGGGCTCCCAGAGGAGTTCCCCAAACCTACGCATATGCGAAGGAAAGAACGCAGCTCGTATAATCGTGGAGCGCTGTTTGTGCCAGGTATTAACGTCGGAACGGGGTATCCAAAGACATTCCTGAACGCCACGGCTTCGACTTCTCATCAGCGCATCAGTCGCTCACTAGCGGCATTACAGGGCGAAGAACGACAACGAAAGCCCAATTACCCCACGAACGACAGCAACGCGCAGTAATATGCACCAACATTTGCCGGCACTGTCTTGCGCAATCATTGGCCGTGTTTGGTTCTGATGATACCACCATCTGGCTTACCGGTTCTGTACTGCTTTTATTTCGAGCGGTTACATACGTACTTTATCTTATATTTTAAACGTTAACTGACACTACGTATACCTGATGCGTTTTTTCGTGCTTGTTTCTCGATATGTGTCCTGATTTCCCGGTACCGTTTATTTCTATGCAGTGACGTTCGAACAATGTAGTTTATGGTTGTGAGTGGATATTGAATGTACGCTGTGGCCTTCAAGTTCGTCGCGGCGGAAGTAGACTGAAATAAGCTTCGTTTTCGCCTGATCCGCGGATGATCCGCGCGTGACTGTGAACGTTGGAGGAGAACATTCGGAGATGAAACGTCCACCGACTCCGACGCAAACCACCAAGGAGCCCGTTGGAGCCGCGTATACTTGTGCTTGGATGGGGGGAAGCTGGACCATTACTAGATTGGAAGGCGTTTCCCACAAGAAGCGCTTAGACATGGCACGTTATGTAAGCGAGTGGCTCAACAGCGGGCCCGAGCAAAGACGGTCACGGCGGTCTCACCTCACTTGCTACAGGAAACAGCCAGAACGATTCACCCCCGCAAATCCTCGCCTTATTGACCTATTCCTGAAACGAGGCAGCGAAGACAAGTTGGCAGCGACAAGAGTGCGGGCGTTGAGCCATCGCTGGCACACTAACGGCGTTGTGTCGGTTGACACGGGCCGTATATGCGCACCTAGGAGCTTGAAAGGCGGCCCGATCCTGGTCGAGCGTGCACGAGTGTCAGTCGCAAAGTCGAAGTGAAAGTAGTCGCTAGTATCGTTAGTTTTCCTTAAAAGGAAATTTATACAGAGTCAGTCTTCCGCTACCGCGCCGCCGAATCTCCGAACGATTCACGTATACGGTTTGACTCCACTCTCAGCCATTCAGGACCACCATCAAGTCATCTAGAATGGAAGCTTCATCCTTGTCCAAAGTAGAGGAGGAGAAGGCTCGCCACGCACGGCGTGTAAAGCTCAAAACCTTGAACCTCTCCCTCGACGCCCTAGGTCTGTCACCGCTCTACCACGTCGAACTAATCATCTCACCTTGGCAGCAGAGTCTTCAAAGCTCGACTCCTCTCTCAAGCGCCACACCGCGCTCATCAAGCGCATGCGTCAGTCTATCGGCTCAGATAACCGCGAACAGATTATCAAGGACATTGACTCGCTCTCGCTCGAGAAATACATCGACGAGATAGCCGCCGCCGTGCTGGAT
Organism: Boletales sp. KT-2023a; assembly: GCA_038090395.1. NCBI lineage: Eukaryota > Fungi > Basidiomycota > Agaricomycetes > Boletales > Boletales sp. KT-2023a. The sequence continues at coordinate 61,907 of JBBPMP010000092.1, read as the reverse complement.
GGTATTGCGCGATGCAAGTCAGAGAAAGACGTCTGGGCCGCGGTAGAGGTGCGAGATCCCATCACGCTCGGGGTACTTGGGGCGACGCTCATCGCCTTCTAGGTCATATGCACCCTCCATAGACGATTTCCAACTTCGTTTACGCCAACTATCGTGAACTTGTTGGCTGCTGCCATTGCCGCCCCCTCTAGAGCGGCCGTTTCCGCTCTTCCTCCGGATCAGCGTGAGAAGGAGGACGCCACGAGAGTCACCCGCCAGCGACCGGTCCTTCGGGTGTGCTCTGAGCTCGCTCTTGTTGGCATCATCAGAGATGCTCCGGGGAAGAGTGGCGGCGAATGGATAATGAAAGCCATCAAAGAATTGGTACAATACATGTCACCCCTCTCATGGTTTGAGACACTGATGTCCGACGCAGCTATCGAATGATCCCACTCTGTCTTCTCTCCCCTTGCTTTCGACGTTCCTCAAATCATATGCCTCCCCTTATCTCGGACTGATACCCGCACAAACCAAGCAAATACCTGGCGACTCGGAGCCTGGAACTCTGTCCTCCATCACGAGTGAAACACAGGCAACCTTCCCCCCTCTCGTCAACGAAGATGAAGAACTTGTGGAGCGAGACATACGCGATCGGTTCAAGCGCATGTGCGAAGGTTATTTCGATAATGTTACAAAGAAACTAGTTATGGAGCACAAGGTACGTGGCTGCGCCCGTGCGTCACGCACCGGTATTCTGACTTGGTATCCCACAGCGCCTCCAAGAGCAGGACCGCCGCAACCATGAAGCATATATTCGCTCCGGTGAGATCTTCGAGGACCGGCAGCAGGCATACGAGAAAATGACAAAGGGCTACGAGAAACTTCTTGCAAGCTGCCAGACGTATGTACTGTTCCTCGGGCCACGTTTGCCGTTGACAATCCGACTCCAGCCTTTCTGAGTTGCTTTATCTTCCTTTACCTGCCCTCCCAACTGCTTCCCAGAAGTCGGATTCGATCCAGATAGGGTCAAATGCCGGTGGTGTGCTCGCGGACGAATCCGAAGATGCATTGCTTGCGTCTGGCGGTAAGTGGGAAGACGAGGAAGAACGCAAGTTTTTCGAGGACATTCAAGACCTGAAGGATTTCGTGCCCAAGAGCGTTCTTGGCATCGAATCGGAAGAAAAGACGGGTAGTGTTGTCGATGAAGAGAGAGAGAAGGCTGAGAAGGAGCAGGCTGAAGCGGAGGCAAGAAAGCTAGAACAAGAGCTCGAGGGACTCAAAGCGAACGGGAACGCACGTACTAATGGATACCTTCATCCTCAGGATGAACCGGAGGACGACGAGGACGACGATGGGTAAGCGGAATCGACTTGTGTATTTTTTCCTCCCGAGTATCTACTGCAGCGTTTAGGACGATCACGCCCACGCCTGCATCGCCCAAACCTCTCACGCCATCGTCTCCTCAACTCGCACCGCAGGGTCCCTCACAACTTCTTACTGCTCTCTTGGCCCGCCTCCCGGATGCCACCAATCGAGCAATGATCGATCAGGCTGCCGTGGACTTTGCGTTTCTTAACTCCAAGGCTGCTCGAAAAAGATTTATCAAAGTGTGTTTTCTATTGGTTTCTTTGGGTCAGGTTTATCAAACGTAGACTAGTTCTTGATCGCCGTTCCGAAGAATAGAACCGACCTGTTGCCTCATTACTCCAGGTTAGTGGCTACCTTAAGCAAGTACATGCCGGACATAGGACTGGAACTGGTCGCTTCTGTGAGTCACACCACCAGCTTGCTGTAATTCATGTGCTGGGCAAAAGCTGACAAATATATCAAGCTGGATGAGGAGTTTCGGTACTTGCAAAGGAAAAAGAACGTCGTTAAAGAACTTGCCGAAACACGTATCAAGGTAATTGGGTTTCCCTAACGATGGTATGTTATTGATCCTTGCCCAAACAGAACGCTGTATATCTGTCGAACCTGACGAAGTTCCGCATCGTGCCATCCCACTTGATCTTGCATATATTCAAAGTCTGCCTTGACGACTTTTCAGGGACGAACGTGGAATACTTGGCCCTTTTACTTGAGGGATGTGGTCGTTTTCTTTTGCGAAGTGAGGATACCAGAGAGCGGTTTGGTACCATGGTGAGGACTTGGCGGTGTTTAATACCACCCTCGATGGCTTACCAGTTTCTAGCTCGAGATGATGAAGCGCAAACAGAGCATGCATCATCTGGATCATAGGTACATTGTGTTGCTTGAGAATGCTTATTACCAGGTTTGAACTTGTGGAGCATCCAAGAATTGGACACTGAACACCCATTTAGTGTAATCCTCCAGAACGTGCCCCACGTGTTGAGAAGGAACGAACACCGATCGAGCTCTTTATTCGCCATCTTATATACGATGTTCTCGCCAAGAGAACTATTGATAAGGTCCTCAAACTCATCCGGAAATTAGATTGGGATGATCCTCTGGTACAGCGCTCTTTGCACAAAGTCTTCACGAAGCCCTGGAAAATCAAATACAGCAATGTTAGTTTACTCGCCATGTTGACATATGACCTGCAACGCTATCACCCTGCCTTCGCCATATCCGTCGTAGATCAAGTCCTTGAAGACATACGTCGGGGGCTGGAGCAGAACGTATACAACACAAACCAGCACCGAATAGCGACGATGAAGTACCTTGGGGAACTGTACATTTACCGCCTGGTGGGCTCTAGCTTGGTGTTTGAGACGCTATGGTCCCTTGTCACGTTTGGACATCGTTGGTTTCACTCTTGTCTGCATCGGGTCCTCGGTACTCATGTTTCCTCCCAGCCGACGGTCAGCCATTGCCTCGCCAGCCCTGTGCGCTCGATATGCCAGATGATTTTTTCAGAGTTCGCTTGGTCTGCGTGATGCTGGACACGGTTGGCATGTGCTTTGACAGGGGCAGTCAGAAAAGGAAGCTGGATAACTTCCTGACATTCTTTCAGGTGAGCAGTCCCAACCGTTATCGTAACGCAACATTGAAAACAGCTTCAGTACTACGTCCTTTGTAAAGAAGAAGTACCTATGGATGTAGACTTTATGCTGCAAGACTCCCTTGATGTAAGACAAGTTTGTAACTTTCATCGACATTGCCTCATTGCCGTGTAGGCCGTTCGACCGAAATTGGCAATGCCAAAATCTATTGAGGATGCCGCAGCAGCAGTTGATGAAATGTTCAACACGGTCATGCAAAATGCTGGATGTGAGTCTCTTTTCTTTTGCACTGTTTTCTTGGTTAATGTGTCCAAGTGGCGTCCGAGGGTGATAGCGGTGATGATAGCGAAGACGATGGCGAACGGCCTCAGCGAGATGACGAAGAAGATGACGACACAGCTGGCCAGGAGTCTGCAGTAAGCTTGTTTTATGAATTTCTGCAAAGACGGTCACAGAATCGCTTTATTTTGCAGGTCGAAGATCGTGCACCGTCGCCAGAGCCCGTCGTGGTGCTTTCTACCCAAGATTACCTCGGTCCTTCAGAAGAGGCCGATGTAGAGTTTGCAAAGGAACTTGCCAAAATTATCACGGACTCGTCCGCTGAGTCACGAAAGATTGACAAGAAGGCAGCTTGGTGGGACACTGCCGTATTGGCACCTGGTGCCAGAAAGAAGCGCACAGACGATGTTGAAGGGGACGCCGACGGTGAAAGCAATGCAACTAACGGCGAGTCAGTGATGAACTTTACAGTGATCTCGAAAAGAGGCAATAAGCAACAGGTTCGCAAGTCGAAAATCAAGCGTGATCTGAGGACTGATGCGATTCACAGGCGCGCTATCTTTCAGTTCCCGCGGAATCTACCCTTGCGGTACATACTCGCTCTGCACAGCTTCAGGACAAAGTGGAGCAGCAGCACTTGAAACGCCTAGTCTTGAACTACGAGCAAAACCAAGAGGCCGAAGAAATGAAGGGTAATTTCGTTGTCTTCTGTCACTTTGACATTTCAACCAACATATATGACAGCACTGGAAAACCGAACCCGCACTAATGCGATCAAAGTTCGCTATGTTGGCTAACAGGCGATGACGTCGCACTGGCACAAGCGAATAAATCGGCGCATTACAGTAGCCTTCCCGCTCAGTAGCGATCACTGCGGACTTCCGCACCCACTTCCCAGCTTCGCTCTTCCGGTCAAGACCTTTTACTAGTCACCATGCCTTGGTTATGGCGTCTTGAGCGTGTCCTTTTTGCAACGCACACGACGCAGGCTCACTACCCACGTTGACAACTTTGACGACTTTATGTACTTTGACGACCTCGATACAACAACCTTGTACAAAAATGCAATGCAACCATGATCGTAACAGTTTAGACTCCGAGAACCATCAGACTGCCATATTGCGCTACGCCAGTCGGACCGAGCCCTCGAACAAAAGCCAGTGGGTTGAGCAGCCTGCTGGAAAACGGATGGAAACGGATTGCGATGAATAAATCCAAGCGGTGGTACGTACACGGCTTTTCGACGTCGATGACGAAAGTTGTCCTCCAGTGCGCTGGTGCCGTCGTGGCACCGATCTACATCAGAGATGTCATTGTTTTTTTGGCGTCCAGACTTGATGAAGCGCCGTATCATCTCGGATACCTTTTTTTTTTGTGCAGAGGACTTGTGCCGGCGACCATCTTACTACGATCGCCGGTCGACTGCCAGTGTGGATTACTGTAACGCATGACGGAGTACGCAGGGTTGAGGCAAAAGACTCGCCGAGAGCATAGAACTAGGGTCAGATCCATGTCTTTTGTGATACCTACGTACATCATTAGTGCCACTTGGTGATGCAAGGAAGGTAACAATCTTCAGGACTTGCTAAATCCAAGTTACAAAAACGTCGTCGCCCAGTGAAGGCTGAGGCTAACGTTGCCAACTCATCCTAGTTACCCTTTCTTTCGATCCAACCACTTAGCGGTATAGCACGGCGAGTTCTTCGATCCAACGATTTTCATGGGTTTTCGACATGTGCGACTCTGACGATGACTACTTCTCCGATGATTTGGTGCTCGATGACAAGACACTCGCTGTGCTTGACGCGGAGGAATCAAAATTTAGGCGTGCTATCAACGCTCAGACCCAGCAAGACGTTGCTCCCCCAGCCAAACGTCAAAAGACGACAGGGACATGGCTTCCTCAGACGGTTCAAGCTGGCAAACCGATTGCCCGGACGGACACCTTGGACGATATGGAAGACCTTCCCGACGTCTCCATTCGGCAAGATGGCACGTACGACCTCCAGGACAAGCAAAAGCGCACACAATCCGCGCCTGTTCGTGCGGGAGTCGCACCGCCGGGATCGCATGGTGCTGTCACGGTGCAGGCAGGGTCTGGGACGAGATTCACTAAGGCTGCACCTCCGTCTCGAGGTTTTGCGCCATCCGTGCGCAAGACCTCCGTGGCAGGACCTGCGAGGGCAACCCAAGTTCCCTCTCGTCCGGCCCCTGCTGTGCGTGGCACGCGTATCGTCCAGTCACCTGTGGCACAGCCAGGTCCTTCTCAGCAAGCTAGTAGTACCCAACAGATCTATAAGAACGTTCCGTCTGCGGCTGCCTCTAGCGTGTTCGTCGAAGAGCTGCTTCAACAGATAGAAGAGGTGTGGCATCTGTATGGCACATGGTTGCGTCGTGTGTGGATTGAGCAATCTCTCTTCTAGCTTCGTAAAAAGAACGAATCCATTCGCACTGAAATGCAGTCTGCCCTGGAAGCGAAGTTTTCCAAAGAGGGAGAGGTGACCATTCTCAGAAAACGTATGGAAAAGGTACAAGGCATGTTTATCCCGTTGTTATGGTGAACATCACGCTCGTACAGACTGCCCAAGAACATGTAACCCAGCTCGCAAAGCTCAAGGCAGCAAAGGATGAAGCCGATGCAAAGCACGTTGTGTTGCAGAAGCAATATGAAGCAGAAAAGGAACGTTTGAAAACAGAGTTAACATTCAGGGTAAGGACCGTATCTGTTATTGGATGACTGATAGCATGTTCTTCAGCGCCATGAGCTAGAGACTTCTGCATTGAAACATTCCGTATCTTATTCACCCAAGAAGGACGCTTCGCATGCAGCTGGACCCTTTCCAACTCAGCGACAGAGATCGAATCAGTGGAATACCGCTGGCCCCTCTGGGCTAGTTCCAGAAACGCCTCGCCGCCCCCGCTTTGGTGCCATATCCGACTTTAAAGAGTCAAAGAGAACCACTTTGGTAGAGACGAGAGATCTCCCTTCTGGATTCCAAACTGGCCCTCCACGTTCGCAACCCATGGGGGGGCGAAAAGGGAAAGAGACTATCTCGTACAATCCTATTGTGAGTCTTGATATTCGCCTAGGTGAACTAATTCCATATGCCTTTCTCAGACTTCGTCTCCTGTCATCCCAAGCGCTAGTCCAGTGCTTCAGCTTCAGGGGTCGAGCAGTCGATTTCCACAACCAGAGGTGTTTGGCACCCAACTAAATGACGGAGGTTTCGTGGAAGATATTGTCCCGCCTGCTGGCGTCGGCATCCATGACGTTCAAATGGTGGATGAAGGAAGTCTGGCCATAACACATTCTTCCCAGGAAGATACCCCTGTTTTGGCTCTTCCTAACTGGAATATTATCGTAGGTGTTTTCAACTCCTCAATTCCCTCTGAGGCTGACAGCCAATAGCTTCATAGCATTTTGCTGACACATACCATAAAGGGATCGTCGCTCCCGACTTTGCAGCTACTTGTGTGTGTATCCCCGATGGACCCAGCTCAAGTTCAGTCCTATGGTGCTGCACTCGTGCAAATATTTGATACCCTAGGAGGAATTCCCGCTTGTCCTGACAGCAGCTTTGATCGTTTGGCCCGAATCATTTGTTGTGCGCTGTGTGAGATCACCGAATCACTAGCAAAAAATAATCTGGTTTGCTCCCCTCTTCTGGCACGTTGGACCATTGCTTAGTCTCTGCAGACTTCCCCTCTGACCGCCGTTCTGAATTTACTTACCAATCTTGCATATATGTTGCCATCAATCAATGTTCTATTAACATCGCCGTGTACTCCAGACTACGTTCGGAAACCACAATTGTTGCAAGTACTGCATCATATCATCCAGGATCAACTCCAGAAACTTGACGTTACAGTTGGAGACGAGCCTTCTGAACTTTGTTCGCTCGGAAAGGAGACGTTGTCTCTCTACGAAGCGCTGGTCTGGGGAATGCCAAGTGACCTCGAAGACAGGCAAGTATGGGTGAAATGGACACATGACCGCTTGCTTAGCGTCGGAAACAGGTTCAGCGCGTGTCCGAATATGCCGTCGTTGTTCATGACACTGCTTCATCCCAACCGTCCATCGTGGTTCCTTATCGCGAGCATGCGCGTCATCCTGTGGCTGTCGTCAGGTATGATCCACGCGGCGGTATATCGCAATCTCAACCATGATTTCAGGACGAAGCCTATTTCATCTGTTGCTCCCTCGCCCAAATGAGCTGACGGGCAGCAATGGCGAACCCGTCGACTATCCAGAAATCGTTCTTGCCTGCTCTCTGTTAGTCGATGCCGAGCGCGAAGGACCCGAGGTGAGCCGACTCGATAAACCCTACCGCCCCTCTCATCACGGTCGTCGTCATGTCACAGGCAGACGAGCTCAAGAGTCACATCATCACGTTCTTTGCCATGCTTTCCAACATACATCCGGACGCGCACACGCTCCTCGTTGAATCGCAAGAGCTGATCCCGTCGATAGTCCACTATCTCTGTCACAAGGTCACGCGCGTCTGGCACGAGAAGGAGACCCTCACGAGCGATTCCCTTGCTGCTACGAGGTGCTCGGGCTGTCCTTTCAACGACCACACTATGAGCTAATGTTACGCATACAGGACGGTACAGATCATCAGCCGTACGGCGTTGTTTCTCCACCACTTGGTTATTGGTGGTGATGTAGCACTCGACCTGCGCGAGCGCCTGTTGCGCACGCCACCGAAGACATATCAAGGACTCGTTCATTCCTTCATCCTGACGTTCGGTCGTCTCAGTTATGCGAACCCGCCTTGTTGGCTAGAGGCAAAGGATAGAAAACGGTTTGTGGGCGTGGCAGGTGTGCATCCCGATTTGCTGGACAAAAGTGAACTCGCTGACGATGGGCGTGCAGATCTAGCCAGAGGTCTTCTCGAGAAGGTAATTCAAGGACCAGAGCTAGATTTGATATGGGAAACCTATCAAGACGAGGGAGAGGAGAACAACGGAGCTGCGATGGATGTGGACGACGAGGAAGCAGAGGCTCAAAAGATTGCGGATTCATGATTGGTAAACGATTGACATTCATTTCACTGGGAAAACTGGGTCGATACAGTCATCGAGAAGCGACACATGGTTACACTCAAGACATGTCGAGCGTACTGAGTCCGACAGTCTGGCGGGAGGACGAGGATTTAGATCTTCCAGCGTGCAGTCATGACGTGCTTGGCTTTACCTCCTTGCAGAATTTCTTTCTCCATTGCATGCGCCTTTTTTCGGGCTTTGACAACGATCCGAGCGCCTGCGGCTTCTTGAGGGCGAACGCGCATCCTTCCGACCGATACTTGCTAGACCAACGGAGACGGTGCTTCATCTACACGCAACACGTATGCAGCGACACCGCGTCAGAAACGACAAGAAACCTACCGCAAACGGTGGCACCGAGACTGCAGTCGTGTTCTTGGGCTCGTCCGTCCATGGGACTGCCATCGACGCCGCCTCGCCCGCACTCTCGAGCCACAGCTTCCAGAGGCAGTCTTCCCAGTCCAGCACGCGCGATCCAGGCAGGTGACACCGTTCCGTGCACCACACCGGGTGGTCCCGTGGAAGTACAACCGGTGCGAACGGGTGCGGCGAAAACGCCTTGTGTGTCATGCCGCCCAGCAGGACGGGGTGCGGCGTGTCAACGGGGAGCTTGTCCAGCCACCGTGCGCGGATCCGGCTCGCCGAGAGGACCGACTTGGGGATGCCATCGGGAAACAAAATCACCCGCCAGGTGCGCGCAAAGAATCGGGCCATGTTAAGGTATACGTTGGATGAACCGCCGGCGACCGAGGGTACGCGCAGGACGTGTGCGCACGTGTTGGCGAACGCGTACGCGGTGGTGAGGCGATCAACCAATTGCTTGTAAGCGGTCGAACCGGATGCGTGTGTGGTGACGACGACGAGAGAGACGGGACCAGGCCATATGGCAGCAGATGCGAGGGCTTCCTCGACGCGAGCGTCCTCAATCCAGAAACAAGCAGTGAGATCTGATGACTGATAGCCTGGGTTTGCTTGCACGATAAACGTATCTAAACGTGCTTCCGGATGCAGTCCTCTAAAGGCAATAGATAGACGTTGCGACTGTGAAACGTTCATCAACGGGGACGTTTTGCCGTGGGTATCAGCAAGATTGGAAGCCAGTTGAGGATGGGGTGGGGCAACTTGGAGCGCCTCCAGAAAAAAGGCGTGGATCTTGATGGTCAAGAAAAGAACGCTGAAGCAGCAATACAGAGTGACCAGGGTTCGTAGCCGCCAGACATGCCCACCACGTATCCTACGGAGGTCGTCAAAGACAAAGGTCCCAGGGTCCGTGACGAACTGCTTCAGTAGATAAAGTCGTCCTACGCGGGGTCGTGGCTCGGCGAGACCAGCTTCTAGAATGTGCAAGTAATCTTTCTCCGGATGCACTGAACTCAGCGAGACCTGCTCAGAGGTGGTACGGATTCGATGGAGATGTCCAAGGCCCGAAAGATGGCTTTGGTAGCTCGCAGAACCCGAGATGGATACTCGATGCCGCCTCCCAGTAGCTACTAGGTTCGAAGGGACAGACTTGCTTTGGGGTAAACCTGTCAACGAGCCCATGATAGCCTAGGACGAAATGGGTGCTGTGAACACAAGAGACAGGGATATGCCGCTTGGAATCCTGTCAACACCTCTCGTGAAATTACCATGCTAACCACACCTACTTAGCCCGTGAGAAGAGATCACAAATTACAGCTGGTGTTAATATTAATGGGTGATGCTGATTAGATCAATCTCCTAAATGGACTGTAAAAAACGTATCTCAACGACTACTCATCGTCCTCCTCCACGTCCCCAAACTCGAACATTCCCAATCGTTCACGTTTACTGGCTGTGACGCACTCCTGGAGATACTTCACGACCTGTGGATATCCGCCAAGATACCTGCAGTTCTTGCGGTCAATAGAAGCGAGACCATCGCGGAGCAGCACTGCGTTGATGCAAGCAAGCGGATTCTCCGCAGTTTCTGGGTCCGCGGGGTCGATAAGTCGGAGGTGCAAGACGTTTCCTTCCTTCTGATCGATGTTGGCGACAAGTTTACGTCCTTCGCAAAGTGAACGGAAGCGGTCAACCGCCTCTAGGTAATACTCGCTATCGGGATTCGGCAACTTCACGAAACTACGTGATCGCGATCAATACGCATGGCGAAATAGAAATGAAAGGCGCAGACCTGAGGCGTGCATCCTGCGCCTGACCAGGAAGCGAGCGGAATTTAGGGTCAAGGGGACGTAGATTCGAAAACTTGACGGTGTCCTGATTGCCATAATCGATAAAGGTCACCTCGGCCTCCTTTTTAATAGGTGAAGCTCGGCGAATTTTAGCACGGTACCATGAGCCGTCGGAGAATTTCGCAGACACCAGTTCACCGTTGGTCGGTGTGAAATTCGCGGGTCCCGCCGCAGCCTTGTGATGCAATGAAAATTCACGCATCAGGTTCTCCAGAGAGGCAATACCTGTGGAACGGATGTTCACCGAGCTGGCCGATTCAAAAATTACAATCGTGCTCGCCTTGGGTATTCAACACCTGGACTGAAAAGCTGAGGCCGTTCCTTGTCCGTATGTCACTAATGATGATGTCGATGTACTCTGCCTTTAGTGGTGCCGAAACATCCTCCACGGGGGCCTGCGCAGCTTTTTCGGCTTCCTCGTCATGGTCTTTCCACACCTGCGGGGGCCCTGGTTATCGCAATTTCTGCTTGCAGTTCAAACTTACATTGCGTCGTGCTTGTTTGGCTTCGGCCTAGCGTCGTGCATCAACACGAGTGTGCGAACAAAGACGATGGTACGATACAGACCTCTGCGTCGTAAATCTGCTTCGCCCATGACAGTCCATCGGCAGAGAACGAATGGACATATGCAAGCCCTTCTCGAACAAGCGAAATAGCAACATTCTCAGTTTTCAACCACAACGTTCCAATAAAACCACCGGATTTGTCGGTCGACTCGACCTCGAACTCAGCGTCGCGTTGCATATAACGCCTTGTCGAAAATTCCGCAGCCTCCGGACCAAACGGTTCGCTCTTCTCCGAAGCATTGCGAGCCGTGCGCGGCGTCCTGATACCTTGAGCAATATGAGTCTCCAGAAGCATCAAGGCGGCGTGTCAAGTACCGCTGAGCACCAAGGTCAGGGTTTGATTGTCCTTTGGCAGGTATAGCCTAGGAATGCATTAGTCGAGAATGGAGGGAGCGTGGAGTCGTGGATACTTGAATCGCGATCCAGAGGCAACATAGTCAACAATCGCAGGTATCTTGCCCAACCGCTTGAAGCCACTCAGGAACGAGTTTGCACGCGCCGGAGTCTAGACCGCATGTTCGAACGACGCCATGATATGATCTGCTTGGCCATCGAGAAACCCACCTCGGACAAGTTATGGGGTTGTTTAGGTGGTGGTTGCTCTTTGCCGGAATGAATCCCGCGAGTTTCTGTCAACGCACTACGAGAGAGGATTATTACGTTTCTCGAGCGCATGTTCTGCACCCACGCTTGCTCGGCTGCCATGAATTTGTCATAGTCTGGCGATCGATCTTCATCGTCCCGGCGATGCCGCACGACGCTCGCAAGACCCTTCTCGATTAATTGTTCTGCTATATTTCTGCGTGGTGGGTCTGAGCGCATTGCCACTATACAGAAAAGATCGTCATACGAATTTTGTCCACCATATCGCACGGTAGCACACTCTCGCTCTTCAAACTCGCCTTCACGAGGACGAAGGAAATCGATGGTTACCCTGACATTCTTGCCGATCAACCTCTTTCGAAGAAATTCTCGGGCCTCGTGTGCATAAAACGCTTGTTTTGGATCCGAGAGTCTGGAATTGCCTGGTCAGGCAGGAAGGGCACGAACGACAAGACCTTACTTTGGTCCCCTCACGGAGCTCAGGTACAACCGGTGTTCCTTCCCGCTCTCCTTGTCACCCACCGATATTTGGTCCCCGCTCCAGACACGGATAACAACACCCTCGAATGATCGAGGATTTCCATCAGGACCATTTACCCTTGTTGAAGCGATGACGGACGAGTTGGGGGCAGCGGCGGCATAGAGGCAGATTCGTTTCTCCTTGGCAGCTTTTTCAGCTGCCCGAAGACGTTCTATTCCACCCGCACTCGCGAGCATGCCGGCATGCCAGTCGACGACACGCGCCAAGCCGTTCGCAACGAGGTGTTCTGCGACGTTCCCCGCGGGGTGAAGAACTATGTCAAGTTTATTATAAAACATCTTGGCGAACGCAGCTTTCACTCGCCTGAGCCAATAAAGATGGAAGCAGATGGAGGTGGTGCGTTGGCACCGGTTTGGAGAGGCGTGGCAGGGGAACTGGGGAGCGACAAGATGACAACACGGACAGGACGTTGAAGCAATCGCAATTCGGTGAACAACTTGGCCTAGAGTGAGGTGAGTATGATGGGCGAGATGGATGTAAGCTGGGAAACAAGCCTCCTCCGCCCACGGTTCGGATGGTTCGTCGGGCTTTGACGCGGTTCTCGCACAACGCACGCCGGCAAGGGCGATATTTATAAACTGATGATCGCCATTGGGCATGAAGAGCCGGACACGAAGGGTGGATCCGTCTCGGACCTGCTCCACCAAAGCTGTGTCGGGGAGGATTAGCCCGTGATCGAACTGCAACGTCGCGAAAACATGCCGTCAATCGACTTGCCCTTCCACTCTGAAACGAACGCCTGAGAGTCTTGAGGCATGGTGTGGTGCACTACACGCGCCTGGCAGGGACAAACTTTATGAGCGATAACGAGCGCAGAACATGCGGGACAGACCTGAGGATGCTGGGGATTCCAAATACCGGACGCGGCGGCCTTGGCTTCTGCCTCGAGGTCGCGCTTGCGGGAGTCATCCTCTGTCGGATCGCGTTTGAGGTCCTTCAGTTTGACCCAACCGTGTTTCAATAGCTCCGAGGTGACATCAAGGCCGGCGATGTCGGCGGTTCCAATGTCGCGCGTGGTATCGTCATTGGATGGCAAGCTATGGGAAGAGGTGAACGTGATCTGTTTGCCGACGGACATGGCGCGCAGAAAGTCACGAGACTCGTACGCCCAAGGCTGGAGAGGGTGGTGAGCGGAAAAGGAAGGGATGTATGCGGAGGGGCTCGCCTCGTCGTCTCTGGTGGTATTACCCATCCTCGGAGCGGCGACATCTGCGAGATGGAGGATTCTAGCACGTGCGAGATGTGATGGATGAGAGCGGGGATACGAGGACGATCGTCACCTTTCTTTTTGGGGCTGGCCCTGCGGACTACGGAGGACAAGGGTGTCACCGGAGATGACGGCTTCCGGGGGAGGAGATCAGGGATGTGCACACGAGAGGGTGGAGGATACAGACATTTGACGACCTAGAAAGGAGATGAGCAGGGAGGAAGGGAGGAGGAGGAGGAGACGCACGGCTCTGAGAGACATGAGGGAAAAGAGCGAGAGACGGACGGCGAGCAGGAGCGAGAAAGGTTTATGAGTGGATGCGTAGTGATGTGAAACTATTTCCATTTCTGACTTTGATAGAGCAGATACTAGCACGCTGTGAGCACGCGTCGCAGTGGGTGAGCTGGCGTCGGTTCGCACAGCAGTACATACATGCTGGTTAAAGCGGTGGAGGCGCAGCCCGAATTCTCCCTCAACCCATTGCCATTCACCCACCGCTGGAGCCTATGAGCACCTCCCGATTCCATGAGCACCTCACTTCCGAATTCTCGAATGACGAGCGACACCCTGAACCTGGGCGCAGGCACCGTGAGGACCTGCACGACGCAACTGACATCATCTCGCGGATACGGGAGGCAACCTCCGCGCCATCACCATTGACAGGGTATCTCAAGGACGCGGCTGTGATGAGTGCCATCGAGAGCCCAGATCAGAGCACACGCTCGCGGCGGCAACGAGAGACGACGACGTCGAGCACGCGCAGTCGGACGTCCGTCCTGGGGCTGGTGCTCGCGGAAGAAGAGAAGCAGGCTCACAAACTCAAGACGTTGCTTCGATTGACAGGGGACAGACTTGATCGGGAGATCCGACGGGGGAATCAAGCAGTGTCCAGGGCTGAACATGCAGAGAGCAAGGTACACGACATGGCCGCGCGGGTCTCACAGGCAGAGACGAGCAAATACGTTGCGGAGCTGGAGGCCGCGCGGGCAAAGGAAGAAATTAAACGGTACCAAATGCAGATCGAGAGCCTCGAGCGGGACGTAAAGCGACTGCAGTCGGACGTTGGGCTGCTGGAGAAACAGCGGAACGAGGCGGACGAAAGCGCGTCTCGTGCACGTGATACGGCGAGGAAGTTCCAGATGGAACTCCGGAACGTGCAGGCGCGTCAGATCGGGAGAGAGGAGGGGGCGCGGTATGGGATGCAAAAGTGGTTCCAGGCGGGGCGAATCGAGGGGTTCGATGCCGGACACGCGGAGGGGTTCGGGAACGGACGCGAGGAGGGGTACGAGGACGGACGGAGGGAAGGGTACGCAGAGGGGGAGGAGACGGGGGTGAAGAAGGGGCGGAAGATCGGGCGGCAAGAAGGATTTGACGAGGGATGGGAACAAGGTCGGAGAGAGGAACGTGAACATGCATTGCAGGCGTTTGACGAGTTTTTTGATGCAGAAATCGACGAGCGGGACACGGCGGTGAGTGCTCGCGCCAACGGGGACGAGAACAGGGTACTGAACGACCAGGACAAGATGAGAAAACAGGCTCAGAGATGGTCGAACTGGATGCGACAGTCGACGTGGATCCGACGCCCGTTGCATTGACTAGTATTTATTACGGTAATAAGATTAGTGACTCGCGTAGTCCCTTGCCTTCGTCATGTCACCACCACCACCACCGTCGTCGCGACCCCTTCCTCCCCCCATCGCCAGCCCTCGTCGCAAGGGCAAAGACGTCCCCCGTCTGCCCCTCTCCGCCTTCAGCCCACCCAACACCGGCACGTCCGACATATTCCCCATACCACCCACCCCCTCCCTCATCACTCCCCGCGCCGTCGTCGACTCCCATCTCCACGTCGCCCCCGACGATGCCGGCGGATACAACACAGACGGCCTCTTCCAGTCCGATCTCAACACCGCCGTCGTCCTCGTCACCACCTCCCCCTCATCGTGCGCTCCCTTCTCTCCTCTTTATCGCTCTCATCTCTCTTCAGACGCCGATCCACCGATCTCGATCTCCGTGTCCTTGCCGTGCTGACCCCCTTTTCTCTCCAATCCCCCCAGCACGCGCACGATCCCCCCCCGCTCGCACTCACGACCACATACGATGGCACGCCTCCCGTCGCCGCAGACGCCGAAGACAACACCAAGGCCCAAGCTCAAGTGGAAACCCCCGTAACCAGTCTCCGCTGGGCGCTGCAGCATGCCCGCGTCGTCGATCTCGATATCCAACGTGTCGTCATGGACACCGACCCCTCGGCCTACGACAGTTTTGTCAACCTGCTCACAAAGGCCATCAAATCAGATTCCAATCCCACCCGCACTCCCATCGTCCTCAGTACGTCCATCGCTTCTTCTTTCCATCAGTCCCTCATCACATGCAGCCAACCTGTTACCCCCTCCGCTCGACGCCATCACCCCCGTCGTTGCGATGATGAATCACCCCACGTACACCACCTACAGACAGCGCGTCTCCCTGTTGTCTCTCTTTGAATCCGTGTTCATCAAACTTCTCCCTCCCGCCTGGATCTCCGCAGAGCTCCAAGCCGAGTCGGATCCTAAACAGGAGAAAGAATTCAGGGACATGATCAAACTTTTCAGTACGTCGACATCATCCATCCCCGCATCTCCCTCACCCCTCCTCAGTCGTCCCCGTCTTGGAAGCCTTTGGCTTTGAAAGAATCATCTTTGGATGTTCACCCGCATCCGCCCATGGCTCCGCCTCCTTGTCCGAGAATTGGTACAGGCTCGTCCTGAATTCCTTCC
The DNA here is from genome assembly GCA_038090395.1 of Boletales sp. KT-2023a. NCBI lineage: Eukaryota > Fungi > Basidiomycota > Agaricomycetes > Boletales > Boletales sp. KT-2023a. The sequence goes on along the minus strand of JBBPMP010000092.1, from coordinate 45,757 downwards.
GCGAGCTGGCCGTGTCTCAGGATGAGATGGACAAGATCTTTATAGACAATGCCGAGCGTGTCTACAGTTCCTGACATTTGATACTGAAACATGCTGTACTAATATTATCTCTGCCTCCTTTGTCCCCCTTTGTCTGCCGTAAGTTTGAGTAGTCCAGTGAGTACATACCACACCATCCTACATTTAGTCGCTTGCTCCCGCCAAGTAGTCAAGATACTTCGACTGTTGCAATGTATCCGTGCCAGTGCTCACCCCAATAAATAGTCCCGTCCTCTTCTCCTACTTCCATCTTCAACAACGACCGACGCAGACCACCCCGGTTTTGATCATACCCAATACCGGCAGTGTTGCTTTGTAGCAATGGACGCAGAAAGCGACCATGAACGTGGTTTCCAAGTCGGGAGACGTCATACGTCCTCGTAAGTGTTTCAACTTGCTCAAACTCCATCTCTAACCACGCCTCTCCCCTTTGTCTTTGTCGAGCCTAGCAGCAGCAGGGAGTCTTCCCCCGTCGCCGTCAGTCTTGTCCTTTGTTTCTCTCGCTCACCTTTTGCGTTTCTAACCCTTGTTCTTGCAGAAACGACGAAAGCGTTCATTCACGCCTGTCTCCGACGACGGCCACCCTGTCGATCTCCATCCTCCACGCAACGAGAACGACGAAACTCCGACCCCCGAAAGCGCGCCCCTCATACGTCAGGCCCTTGGTTTCTCGTGGACTCCGTCCGCCAGTGCCAACGTCAATACATATAAAGTCAATGTCGCCCCACAACCCGCAGCTCCCTATTATCTTCCCGGTCAGGCTCCTCCTCCCCCCGCGAGACCGAAGCCACGGAAACCTCCAAAGCCGAGGGCTCCTCGAAAGAAGAAAGGCGAACAATTTTCCGATCAGACGGGCAAGTTCAGGCTCGCCGCCCCATCGCCCGCGTCCGGTTCTGCTAGCCGCACTCCCCCGTCAGCTAGAGGTTCAAGTTCGTCCAGCGGGGCTGCTCACTCCCCTGCGCCCCCGCGTCCAATGGATCCTACTCAAGGCTATCCGTTCAATTATGCTAATGGAAGCGCCACCGGAGGGCTTAATGGTATCATAACTAGTGCGCCATCACTGACTCCAACGAGGCGATCCAAGCAAAGACGGGCTCCTGCCTCCATCAATGATTTTTTCGATGCTCGTTCATCGTCCGTACCTTCCCCTGCCCTTCCATATCACAGCGCCAGTTCAAGACGAATCACTGATCCTCAACGAAACCATGCTGTGCCAAGTGGCGCACTTGTTGGAAACTCAAATGGATGTAAGCACTCTTTCCTTTCAACATGAATTTGACTCACACGTTTCAGCCGCGGTCCAGGGTTCCGTTCAGAATCCACCCCGGCCTTTGCGAATGGTGACGTTACTCATCGAGGACCTGCGAAGTGGTGTGCCCGATTCGCAATTGGCAGAAGTCAAGGTTCCATTAAAGATCGCAGACGACCCTGAAGATGGCTTTTGGGCAGATGCGATCGAGATATCCAATGCCCTTCAAGCAGGACCATCCCGCATTGATGGTTGGTATTTAGCTATTTCCTTTGATGACCTCGACTGATCTACTGCTTTTCAGGTCCAGCCAAAGTGTTCACCTTGAGGGGGAGATTTCGACAGTTTTTCATGCGTCTCGATCAACTCGACCAACTCGAAGTCCAATCGGCCCACCTCGGTGTCTCAAAGGAGAGGACCTTGACTGTATTTGTAGAAGCCGTAAGTACCGTCGACCCGGAGAAACCCAAGGTATCTCATGTCTAGCCTCAGCCCGTGCCGCAAGGCCAATTGCCACGTCCTCCCGTGTTGCCGTCGGACGCGCGACCTGCCCGCAACTCCAGTTCTGAGCGCGAGGCCATGTCCTCGCCCAGTGCCACGTACTCCCGGCCAACCTACTCGCTCGCAACACGCGACGATCAAATCGAACGGTTATCGAAGAGCACTTACGCCAGAGCCGAGCAAATGATGACGCCCATTTCGTCCGAGCGCAGATCCTACTCGCAACATGCCATATCGCCAAACGCGCAACATAGAACGACACGCCGCGACGGATACGGTGGCAAACGTCCTCTGTCACCGCCCATACCTGGACGACCGGCAGACACGCAAGAAGAAAAGGACGAGGCGATTGCCAATTACATTCGGACGGACATCGAGAACCATCCGGGATGGGTGGATTACATGCAATCCAAGGCCAAGCCTCAACGCGTTTCTGAAGTGCTCAAGCAGTATACCTTTGTGGAGGATAGAGTCAGGGAGCTCATCGGACGAAAGACGCCGCCGTATTGGGATGGTGCACCGAATTGCTACGTTGAGAAGGTAGGTCATCCGTGCCAGCAATCCTTTTCGGTCTGTTGATGTATGTGCAGCACCACGTATGGCGTGTGCTGAAACTAGACGCGAAGTGGGGCGAAGAATGCGAAGACACGACGGTGCTAGTCCGTTATTATGGTGAAAACGGTTCGCGATATGAAGATTCTCGTGTTGTTGACATGATCAACGATACCTCGCTCCCCAGAGCAAACACTATGGACAACTTCCTTCATTTTCTCCGGGGCGTGGATGAGTGTTTTACTCGGGATGCGTTCGATGGGCGGCTCGTGCCTTCACCCATGCAAGATTGATGTTTAAGCGAGACAGTGGCTTGTAATTCTTGGGGGGAAAAAGTCAAGTGTGTACCGGCATAGCATTTACGCATGTTGTATCTGACTACATAGATCACTTCATCCTTGTATAATCACCTTCATTGCTGCTGCTCGAGTACTTTCCGAGCGGATATCCTTAGACAACATGATGCATTCAATCCGTAAACACCGCAGGGAGCAGTCTTGGATCCCCCTCGCGATCGCCACGGATCTCTACTTTCATGCCGACACCCGCTGGAACACAACCTTCTCCAAGCGCGTGTTGCAAGGCAATCTTGGATTGGAATCCAGAGCAATGCATCGGCAACACATACGCCGGTGCCGGTCGTAGTTTGTTCGCCAAAAAATCGACCGTATCTGGGATACGAGGGACGAGTTCGGGACCGGCGAGATGAAGACCACCGATCACCTTGGCCCGTGTCTCAGCACAGCCGAGAGGAGAGAGCGTCGTAGGACAACTTGCCATATAAACTGGTCTGACGAGCTTTTGCACGGCATCCTTGACCACGTTTACGATTCCCGCGTGCGAGCATCTAGGACGTTCGTCAGCCCAAGTTCGCCGCCTGGCGAGCGGACGGACGCGCTAAATATCACCAAACCCTTGCCGGCAACGTCGATGACAGCGTAGCGCTCGTCCATGAGATGCTATCGGTCGTCAGCAATCCACCACGCGCCAGGCAGGCGGCAACAGACCGATTCGGACGTCCACCCACCCTCGTTCAGGAAGCGCATACCGCCGAGCAATCCGCCTTCGTAAGGCGTCACTCTCGGTATCTCACCGCTGACATAGACCGTCCCCCCCGCGACGACATGCCCGATCGTAGACGTCCTCACCTTGCCGCCGGCGTGCTCGATCTGTTCAAACGTCGGATCGTTGGGCAAACGACAGATGACGGTCTCGAACGTGGGCGGCACCGCGATGCCGCGTGCTTCCGGACGATCGGGATGAAGGTCGACGACGCATTCACGCGCAGTGGGGCTACGCATGCCAAGAAAGGCGAGCATGCCGCCCGAGTGGTCGGCATGCCAGTGCGAGAGGATGACGGTCTCGACGTCGTCCACCCGTGTTTGCATCGCCGTGGCGTTGCGCACGATGGATTTTGAGTCGGGTCCGGTGTCAAACAGGACGCGGTGTTTGTGCTGGCCGTCGACGCTCGTTTCCTGTGCCGAGGGCGTTTTTGATCGATGTTATCAACCGGGTACGACGTACGATCAAGGCCGAGAAACCGTGTGCGCCTGGAGGGAGGGGGGAGATGGGTGGTCGTGATCACGTCGGTGGGTGAGATCGCATACCACAGCACAATTGTTCGAAATCGAGGATGGGGACGCCCGTCTGCGGGTCTATCTTGGGCTTTTGGTCCGACAGATGTTGGCGCAGTTCATGACTGAAGCCCGGGGGGAGTTTGGTCATCCTGGCGTTGAGATGAGATCCCTCTACGAAGGCTGGGCCCGGGCTTGATCGATCCCTCACCATTCGATACAGTTGTCCACGAGAAAGGTGACGGTCAGGTTGTCGACCACAACCAGACCCGCACGGGAGTCGATGATGTTCGACATGTCGGCAGGAGTAGGATCGATCGATCAGTCACATCACACGCATATACAACGTAGCACAGTGACCATACGCATGTTCCTGCATGTCCTTACTATGACACAACATGATACCCCCAATTGACGAACCCCGATCCAACGACCACGGAACGAACGAACGAATCCCAAACCAGCTGGTAAAGCCCCCCCAAACGTCGACCAGATCAGCCTTTTGTCACCGCAAACGCACTGGCCTCGACCACGCGTTGCCTGCGGAACGCCTGTTACAAGGCCCGTTCGAGTCGGTCGTGCACGAACGAACGTCAAAAACACACACCTTGCGGTACTGGACGCGCTCCCACGTCACGAACGCGACAAAGACGATCCCGATCGCAGTGATCCCGCCGTAGAGGCCGAGACCGACGGGCAGGACCTGGATGGAGGTGCCTGGCATGACGAACGCCGCGGCGGCCATCGGCGACGCGGTGGACGACGGCTAGAAATGTGCCCCCGTGAGCGCGCGCTTTGGAGATGGGGACGGGACGTACGGTGGCGGGTGCCGTGGCCGTGGTGCAGTTTTGTACCTCTCGGATTTGGTCGCCAACTGGGGTGAGCGTAATGACGCAGGTCTCGGTCACGGTGCCGTTGACGCTGTGGGCGTGTCAACCATGGATGGGTATGGCTGGTCTGCAGACTCACGTTTGCACGGTGGTGATGGAGGTGGGGGAAGCAAGGGCAGCGCTGGCAGAGATCGTGAGCGAGGCGACTTGAGAAGGCAAAGCAGACACGAGAGCCACAAAGATGCAGAAGAGAGCGAGAAAGCGGGAATACATGGCGAGGAAAAGAGCCAGCTCTTGACGGACAACGACAAGGTAGAAAGGGGACCAGCCTGGGGAACAAAACTCGAGGACAATGTGATTTTATCCATCGTTACCAACGTAGCGACAAATGCAATTGTGGTGGGTTTTTATCAACAAGGCTATGCTTCGCGCGGACAGATCACACCGTAAATTCACCTCATCTCATCCCTCCCTCGACCACCTTGTACGCCTTGCCTTCCCGATACCTTCTCTTCTCCCGTAACACCTTCATCACCGCTCCAATCAGTCTCGAGATCGCCTGGCTCGCCCACTCCTCGAAAGCGAGAGACACTACAATGTTCACCACTACAAACAAGGCAAGTGTTGCCCGCGCCGAAAATGGAATCGGCATCAATTCCAGGAGTACCTCTATCGCCTTCGGGGGGCGCAGCAGCACAAGCAGGTTGAACAGCGACAAGGCAATGATGGACACCATCAACCATCCTGATCCGTCGTGTTTCTCTCAGATACCCGATCACCACGAATACCAATATCATGCCACTCACCGTTCGTCCACATCGACTTGCGGTACGGCGGTCCGATACTAAACACCGCAGCAACGAGCACATACTGGAAGCACGACACCAAAAATAAAACCGTGTTCTCGTAATTGGTTGCATCTAGGTGTTGGTCCTCGCGGTTCGGGTTACTCATCGATGGTCTGTACCTGGAAATCATAGTCAGCTCGGCAACATAATCACTCCCCTGTTTAATCTCACCACTCTTGACGTCGAACCCAAAAGAATGTAAAGAGTTGCATCCCACTCGTAAGAACAACCTGTCCGATCAAACTAACGAGAACCTTCTTCGACACAAGGCTAGCCGTCGGTCGCTTAGGGTAGATTTTCGGGAACGGAAGCGTCCGGCCCACTAAAACGGTACATCAACATGCTGACGAGAGTTCGTGCTACCAAGGCTTACTAGAGACCGCGATGGGGATAATGATAAACAAATCAATATAGAGAAACTGTTTCAGAGTTATTGTCTGTTCGTTCTGATGGAAGACTCATCAACTGACCTCGAAGTCTCCGAGCGACGACGCAAATGAGTAAAGTAACGTTATGGTAGTGAACTGGATAAGGGAATATAACGCCCTGTTTATGCCAATGAGATGCGTCCCAGAACCTTCAGGGTAGTACTTACATGTACTTGAAACACGAAAAACTGGTGGTCAAGGCAGCTCTGCCTTCCTTGATGACCTCAATAACGCAACTGATATCGGGGATGTTGCTCGTGAAAGGCGCCGCAACCGATGCTTCTGCTTCCGACAGCGAAATTCCCACATCAGCTGCCTTGAGCGCAGCACAATCATTGGCACCATCGCCGCACATCAAAACAGTGTAGCCGAGTGCTTGTAAACGTTCTACCACCTCGTTCTTCTCGTCCGGTGACATCCGAGCGAAGACCTGCGTCTTCACGAGCATCTGTGAACAGTCAGCCAGAATACCAACCGTGACGGAGAATGCGACCGTACCCGCTGAACAGTCTCGAGCGGCGCGTAATTGATCATCCACCTGAAAATATCACCTGTCACAACTAGCGTATAGTCTTGGGAGGTAATCTCGTCCTCTGTCACGCTATGATTTGGTGGTGCCAGTGGTCGGAGGCTATAATCATCCAGCTTCCATGGGGGATTGTCCATGCATGACCATTCCAACTTTGACAATGGCGAAGTAACGTTTCCTACCACACGTCAAGACAAGAGGGCGGAGTTAATTCATCTATCTTACCCCGAATGAAGACGGGTGCAAAGACATGCGCAGCTGGATTGACCAGACTACACTCTGTTGCCACACTGACAGCGGTGAGAGGGTTATCGCCAGTAATCATCCGACACGCAAGATGTGCAGCTCTCAGAACTTGAATGGTAGGAGCGGTACCTGGCTTGAGCTTGTTTTCAAAGATGATCAATCCAAGAAAGCGCAGGTTGGACTCTGCTTGTTCACTAGCGGTAATCGTGAGGGCACTGTCACATCATAGAAAACGACTAACCGCTTCATTTTCTGAGCTTTGAGCCACGACAAACCCTCTAGGCTCTTGCCAGCAATCGCGATGACGCGATATCCTCGGCGAGTATAATACGATAGCAAATCGTCATAATCGTGCGGGACTGATATTTTCAAACGTCAAAGAACCAAAAACGACTAGTAAGGAATTTGACGAACACGAGTCCTTGTCACAGATATCGGTCATGACCTCCGGCGCACCCTTGGCATAAATCTCCATTCTATTGCTCTTGAGCCTCTTGACAACAACACTCATCCGTCGTAGGGCCGATACGAATTCGAATGTTCGGATGACGCCCAATTCCAGGAAATGTGCATGCTAGCGACGGCAGTGATCAAAGAAGAGCTCAAGAGCCACATCGAAAGACGCACTCTTCCATTAGTTTTGAGCGCATCTTCGAGTCGGAATTGTGCGCTGCCAGGCGGGCGAACAACTGTCTGCACTAGCGCAGCTGGCCGTTCGGCTCCACCCCGCTCCTTAATGATCCCGGTCCCAGCAATGAGTCCTTCCTCGAGCGTCCATTTCGTAAACTCGAACATCTTCACGTCCAGTGGATCCCCGATAACATCACCTTCCACTATTTTGAGCGAGTGACAAGTTGCGAGAGCATGCAAAAAACTAGCTCGGTCTCGCGCAATGGGAAGATCATGGACGTTGTCAATCAGCTCACCGAATCGTTGCTCCAAACGATCCAGCGGTCGTACCCCAAGGATATCAAGTCCGTCTTCTGTGAGTGTGCCGGTCTTGTCAAAGCAACACAAGTTGATCTTCCCGCCTACGTTGACCCGAGTGGGTGAGATACAAAAAATGCCCAGCTTGCGAAGACGACCGATTGCAAAGCTGATACCAATGGACAAGGTGGCCGGAAGAGCTGGAGGGACGACAACCGTGATAAGATCCAAAGCACGGAAAATGATTGTGAGCGGTTTAACCTTTTGAGCGTCAGAATACAAGAAAGATCACTTGGAGATAATTTACCCCGAGCCTGATAAACTGCACGGCACTGGCACAAAAGCCAAAGGCAGCCATCCCAGCAAGCACAGTAATAAAATTGATCGAGTCACGATAAAACTTGAATCCCATCGGTTTTGGAAACAACATGGATCGAACTAGGGCGCCTTTCGTCGTGTTAAATCCTGTCCAATGATATCAGCATGCATGAGCTGGTAGTAAATGCTTATCAATCACCAGTCCGAACAACAAGTCCAAGGGCCGGTTTGCCAACAACTCCATCGAAACCAAGCGCGCCACGAATGCGGACCACCCGGGTGCCAGAAAAAACGAAACTCTTGGCAAGATCGCCCTGAATATCTTTCAGGTCCTGCCACCGTGCAATCTCTTCATCTTTGGCCGAGATTTTTGAGACTGGCACACTCTCGCCAGTGAGCATGCTCTCGTTCACAATGGCGTCGCCAGACAAGAGAAACATATCCGCTGGGAAAAATGGTGCACGTAGCTCGGAAAGATTGACAATATCGCCGGGTACAAGCTCAGAAGAGTCGGTTACGATCCCTAGTAGAATTCGCGTCATGACGACGGGCGGAAAGCACGAGAGACGCTTACACTTCTCGTCGGCATAGATGCAAACTTCACATGAGAAACGCGACATCTCACGCATACGTTTAATAGTCTGCAAGATGGTTAGTACTCCATGTCTATTTCGAAGAGCCAAGTCCACCTTCTTAGTATCCAAGAGCGTTGTGATTATACTGAAGGCCGATATTAGTGCGATACAAGAGGCATAGTAGATGTAGTCGTCAAGAGACCACAGAATAACGCTTGCAATTTGGAAAACATAGAATGGATGAATGATCTTTTCTGGAGTTAGCTTAATGCCTGAGATTGCATAGACGCATATACCTCATCTACAAGAAGTGCCAAAGTCGATTTTCCAGCGATGTCAAGTAAATTGGAACCAAATAATGTTAGACGTTGTTTCCTGGTATGTTTCGATAAACCGTTTTGAAAAACTTGCGATCCCACCCAGGTCGGATCTCTCCAATCCCTAGAAAAACATAAGAAGCGTGTGTGATGCATAAAGTCACAAACCTACCTGACCATTGCGAACAATCCAGTTCGAGTATCCAGAGCAAACCGTGAATAACGGTAATCTACCAGATGGAGATCCTCCAGCATTTCAGCTTTGCCCTCACCATTATCCCCATTTGGTTTTGATCTGGAAGACACAGAAGGTTTGCGGGATCGTCCGTTCGAATCCGTTGAGGTACTAGCAAAGACAGTGGATCGCTCATAAGGGTATGATATTCGCTTAACGGGAAATAGTGTTATGTCTCTGTGTGGGGACTGAGACAGGTGAATTAGGTGTGCCTTTGAAACAAAACCATGCATACCTCGACCACCACAAAACCATGTTTGAGATTCTTGAAAGCCTTTTCACGTACAACCCACCTGAGCCATAGGCGAGGAAGCCAGTGACCCAGTAGTGTAAGGATACCACATGTTAACACACTCAAGGTCCACCAAAGCCATTGACGCCAGGGCACGACCTCATAGCCCACGAAGCGTAGGGTGCTATCCTCGTCTGCAACATATATAGTCTGTCTGCTGGGTGGACCCGGCGGTGGTGGATCCAGAGACTCTAGAGGTGCATCTATGTCTATACGAACCTCATCTCCGAAAATTGGGTCGGAGGCAAACAATGGTAGGTGGGTAGAAGGGCCAGTGGGAGACGGTGGGTCAGAGCCAAAGTCAACCTCGCTTGGGGCAGGGCTGGATACTCGGGATACATTAGACTCGGCGCTGTCATCCTCCTCGCCCGAGGAATAGCCCCAGCGCTCTTCGCCTTCGTCCTCCGATCCAAGGGCATAATCAGAACCCGCGTCTGAAAGTCTGCTACGCCTTGAACGACGAGAGGGTGAGACAGAGACACGCTCTCCTCCACCTCTGCCAAACAACTGGGCGATGTTACCGAATACGGAGGACCTGGTCATCGTGGGTGATGGTGAACGCATCTGGTGCCTCCCAGTGCTGGCGGCCAGCAGTTCGGTGTCCTCTTCTGCCCCGGTGTTTGCGTCGCTCACCGCTGAAACCTCTGCAGAAGTGTGACTCTCTGTGCTCATTCTGCGTTTTCCCCTGGCCCTGCCAGAAAAGGAGGACGCCATGATGCTGTCCTCGCTTCTCCTCCTACTCCTTATCCAATCAAAGCTTCGTCTTTCCGGAAGGCTTCGTTCTGAATAAGACATTCTGGATGCGCTGGACGGAATTGCAATGTGTGCTGGACCATCGAACATAGCACCGTCGCCATCATCAGGACCACCATAGTGCGAGTCACGGCGTGCATGGGAACGTTGTGCGACGGCATCGTTGATGTCGATGGAAGACGCGCCCTCAGTGTAGTCGTATACGGGACCAGAAGGACCCGCTTGGACCATTGCCCTGAAGTTGGCAAGCTGTGGACACGGAACTGGGAAGAGTCAGGAGAGACCGAACAACCCGTTTTGGTAAGTAGCACTTGTCGGCAATCAGACTGGTTCAGTGCCACGTTGCTTCCTCGTTTGAAAAAACAAGTACATATGCAGGACACGGTGGGTGGAAAATAAGTACAACTAGCCTAGATACCTCCAGATGAGAAAGAAACAGACAAACGTGAACACCGCACCACCCAAAAAGATGTACATGTCTTGTGTACTGGGTAACCAAGTCAGTAATTGATCCAGGTGAACAGAGTGACGCAGACCTTCGTCGCTCGATCCACCCAATCACGTCGCGACTGAGACCCAACGTGTTTGCGGCACTGAGCAGTCGTCTCTGGGTACCCTTTAACACGTTGCGTTGGTCGACGAGATTGTCCAAGACTTCGCGGCCCTGGGCAAGGAATTCGTCGAGCCTCGCCTCCGTAGATTGAATGAAGGAATGTTCACGCAGTGCGTGGTGCTCACGCAGGGTAGAGTTTGGGAAGGGTGGTGGAGTTTGAAAGGGTGACTCGGAGTGCTGTGAGGGGGTAGCGGCATTGAATTGGCTAGTGATGCGTCTCCGGGTGTCTGATGGAGACGAGGACTGGATGGCGGATGGTGTACCCTGAAGGAGCTCGTTGCGCTGAGATGCGGCTCTCTGTATGGCATTCTGCAGCGGTTGGGGTGAGAAGAGAGAAAAGATATACCTCGTTCTTTGTGTGTTCAAACTGGCTCTTTAGTTCTGCGTAGTCTGCGCGAAACTTTTGCACCCGCCTGGAGGGTTGTGAGCCGGGTCGAAGAGGGTGGTAGAGAGAGGGCATACATTTGGCCCTTTTCCTGCTTTGCCTTTATGATCTCTCTCTTGGTCATTGCGTCATAGTCTTCGATGGTACGCTGCATGGCGGCGAGGGATGCGGAAATCTGTCCTAGCAAAGGGTAAGTGTCCAGTACGAACGAGAGGGAGAGATTGAGACCTAAGAGGGACGCGGAATTGTCGCCATTTCGGAGACGTTCGAGGTCTGCTGTGAGCGAGTTCGTCTGCCTCGTTCCGAGCGTGTACAGAGCGTTCATTGGCAAGCCGACTTTATTTACGGACAAGCCCTAAACTGGTTCCTACTTCCGTTTTCGGCCCGCCTTTTCCGTCCACCGTGCCCGTTGCTTCCGCCGCTCGGCCCGACGGGCTCCCGCCGTCTCATACTTGACTTTGCTCGTCTTCGTCCTCGTCTTCCGCCCCGACCGCGTCGCCTCTCCCTGCTCCGCCTCCCTCCCTCGCTCCCGTATCGGTGTCAGCGGCGTCGACAGATCAAAGTCTTGCACCACCGTCACTGTCGCCAACTGCTCTTCTCCCTCGTACTCTTCCTCCCTCGCACCAGCGCTAGACACTCCGTCCCATTCGTCCTCGTCTGTTCCTGCGGTCAACACGCTGCAAGGAGATTCGCGTTCCCATACCTGCAAGACCCCCATATGCACTCTCGACTACGGCGGCATTCCGTGCGGCCCGTTCCGCGAGCGCGCGACGATGCTGCGGTGGCATGAGAAGTGTGCGCATATACAGCAGGCAATCACACCTCTCGTCGCGTCTCTAGCCTCTCCTGCTTCTCTCTGAGCTGTGCCTTTTTCTTGGCCTCCTCATGTCGTGCGACTTTGCGCTTGTGGAACCCCGTCAAGAAGGTCCTCCGTTGGGTTGGTCGCATGCACCATGTATGCGAACGACGCTTACCTGCGAGCCTCCTCATCGAATACAACTTCCTTTATCTGGGCACGCCTTGCACGCTTCTTCGCTGCGATTACAGAATGTGACCGGGTGAGGAAGGTGATGTTGTCCTTTGCCATCGTTCAGGTACAAAGTCGTTCAAGACAGCCGGTTCGGGGTTGTCCGATAATGTTTACATAATCCAAAGGATCGACTACTTGGGAATGTCTTCGACATCGGATTCGTTATAAGACTCGCTCTCAGGCAAGCCAATATTTCATTCCTTTTCTTCTTCTTCCTCCTCCTCCTCCTCCCCCTTCCCCCTCCCACGTGCCCCGATC
>JBBPMP010000092.1:0-33248 GCA_038090395.1 Boletales sp. KT-2023a | reverse complement strand
GTTTATCTTTCTCTTCCCATTGCTGATCATGATCGTTACCTCACCTCCATCAATTCTATCCCTGTTGTCACCATGTCCCAAACCTCCTTCACTCCTCCTTCTCCTCCTCCTCCCCCTTCCTCCTCCGACGTTCCCCGAGTCCTCCCGCTAATGCCCGCTCTCACCGTACCCGACCCTCCTCCGAACCTCGACGACCCTTCAACTCCCCCCTCTCGTGACTCTCCCAATCCTTACCCGCGACCATCCCCGCTCCGTCCTCAGAGACTCTCTCCGGACGTCCTCTACGCTTACACTCATTTCGATGCCAGCGCTGGCCCCCCTCATCATGACAGGCCTTATCCCCCCTTCCTCCCATCCCACTTCGCCTCTTCTCCCCCTTCATCAGGCATGTTCAACTATTTTGCACTCCCTCAGGCCCCAGCCAATTGGCAGCCCCATGTCCCATTTCTTCATCACAATCCTTACCCCCCTCCCCAACCTCCTCAGGTCGTTCACAAAGTCTGGATCCTCGACTGTAGATCATGTGGCACATTCCTAACAAACCGTGGCATGAGAGTAAGTCTCATCCTCGTATCAACGCAATCCCAAATCTGATCTGATCCTCCAGGCTGTACTCTTACTCAGACCCAATGTCTCTCTTTTTTCCACCGATGCCCTCCCTGTAAACTGTTCTGCATACTCCACAAATCCGGATGCTCTCCGTCCACCTCCCTGTCGTCCTTTTCCCTCCTCGTCAACTCCACGCACCTGCGAGTGCCTCACTCAGACCCTCTGCTGTCACGCCTGCGGTTCCGCCGTAGGTTACATGATCGTCATTCCCGTGAGATTTCCTCCGTCGGCTTCTCTTGATTGCATGGATACAACTGACCCTGATTATATTTAGTGCGCCAGGTGCACATCTTCAATATCCGCGACAAACCGTGCGACTAACGGGCACCGCTTTGTCTTCCACTCGACCGAAATTGTTGCCTCGGAGCGATATCATATCCCCGACGAACCTGGTGTCGTGCCAATTGAGCATCCCATACCTCCGCCGCCGCCGTCGTCCCCGCCTCCGCTTGCACATGCTTATCCCGCCATTTTTCACCCCGACGACTCATCGACACGCAGACGATCTGGCAGTTCAATTCCACCACACGCGTCCCACCCGCTCCACACTTCATTCTCGTCGCCACGCTCTGATTATCACACACCCCTACAAATGGGATCACCTGATTTGGACTCTTCATCTGCCAGCTCTTCACCCCAACTATTCACATCCATCCCTCCGACTTCCCCTCGGAGATCACCTCGGCCCCTTTCCCGGACTTCGTTTTCACCCAACCTCATCTCTCAGACGCTTGCGGGGACGAGAGGGACGACGCCTGAAGCTTGTCCGCGCAAGCTCAAGGCGGGGGATGTACTGTATTGGCACCATCTTGCAAAGCATGGCGAGATTCCGGGGGTCCAAGAAGATCCCCGAGCTAGGATACCGAGCCGGAGAGATGTTGTCAATTTTTTTGAACGGTGAGAACGGTCGGATCCGCGGAACGGAGCACTTCTTGTCACAGATACGTGATTGGACGTGTTAGAGAAGCACCCTGCATGATATATTCACGACACTCGACGCAACCGACCACACACTATCTCTTTCTTCTTTTTGTTGGCGAGGGACGGTTTTGGTATCTATTTAAGATGAATGTTTCAACCCACTGTGCATTTTACGACGCTCACTGAATACCACGATACCCACATGCTGTTTTTATAGTTGTCAAACGGGGACTTGTACACACTTGATTGGGTCGCTTCACTTCATACACTGTTTAGTTTGTGTTCTCATCCAGATCAGCATGAAATTCGTTTTGTAGATTCTGGCAAAGTACCATGGCACACCGACATTGCTTGTGAACACCTGACGGTGAGTGCCATGCCTATGCGGGGAAATGTCGGTCGGTGTATCTGTCCCATGGTGGTGGAGCTGCCACAGTATTAAAGTGGCTACATACTAGTTACGGGCCTCCTCGAATCACGCCATGACTTCCTTCCTCAAGGTTGTAGGGACAAAGATCGTCGACGGGGATGGTAATGAAGTCGTCCTCCGCGGAGCTGGTCTTGGTGGGTGGATGAAGTACGTCTCACCCCTGTGTCAAGACACAGGACTTACCTCACTGGGCGCAGCATGGAAAACTTCATATCCGGATACCCTGGGTGTGAGTTCCAGATCCGCGCTGCTCTTGCGGATGTTGTCGGTCCCGAGAAATCCGCATTCTTCTTCGACAAGGTAGGCGGACTCAATCGCCGCCGCCGTCTCGCAGGCTTCTCTACTTGGTTTGGCTGCCACTGACCACCCCCTTTTAGTTTTTGGAGTATTTCTTCCAAGAAGAGGACGCCAAGTTCTTCAAGAGTCTTGGCTTGAACTGCATTCGCTTGCCGTTCAATTACAGGCATTTCGAAGGTGATCCTTTTTACTGAATAGGCGTGTCGATCATCTCCCTTATCGATACATGCCATCGTAGATGACATGAACCCGCGGGTGTTGAAGCAAGACGGCTTCAGGCACCTCGACCGGGTCATCGAACTCTGCGCCCGGCAAGGGATCTACACTATCCTTGACCTTCACGCCGCCCCTGGTGGCCAGAACATGGACTGGCACAGCGACCACGGCACGCACATCGCCAACTTTTGGAAGCACAAAGACTTCCAGGACCGCACGGTCTGGCTGTGGACCGAGCTCGCAAAGCACTACGCTGGGAACAAATGGATCGCAGGGTACAACCCCCTTAACGAGCCCGCACACCCCGTGCACGCAGCCGTTGTCGCGTTTTACGAGCGGGTGTACGGCGTTATTCGCGCGGTCGACACGGACCACACCATTTACTTTGACGGCAACACGTTCGCCTCCGATTTCTCCCATTTTGGCGACGTCTACAAAAAGTGGACGAACACGGCGTACTCGATTCACGGTATGCGGGCATGCTTTCGGGTGGATCAGACCTTCATCGCGTTTTCCCCTCTTGCCAGATTACTCCGTCTTTGGTTTTCCCGCCTCCCCAGAAAAATACGTCAGCAGCGACGAACAGCGCAGCCGAATGAAGAGGAGCTACGAAAAGAAACGAGAATGGATGGACGAGCATGGCCTTTGCGTCTGGAACGGTGAATGGGGTCCCGTCTACGCCCGCAAGCAGTACGATGGCGAAGCCACCGATGCCATCAACGAACAACGCTACCGAGTCCTCAAGGACCAACTTGCCATTTACAATGGTGTACGTTTTCCCCTTCTCTTCTCCTACCTGCTTGCTCAAGACGCGCGTCCCCCAGGATCGTCTGAGTTGGTCGATCTGGCTGTACAAAGACATTGGGTTTCAGGGCATGGTCTACATCTCACAAGAAACCAAGTATACCACACTTCTCAGGGAATTTCTCGCCAAGAAACACCGTCTTGCGGTGGACGCATGGGGGGCAGATACCACTTGGGTCCAACAAATCTACCAGCCTTTGATCGATCACATCGCGAATGAAATTCCCCAGGAAAACCAGTTACTTTATCCAGCACCCATCTGGAGAATGCCTCAACGCGTCGGTCGATTGTCACGTTCCATCCTCGTTGCCGAGTATCTTGTAAAAGAATGGGCAGAACATTTCCGTGGTAAAAGTGAGGCTGAGTTGGATGACATTGCGCAGAGCTTCAAGTTTGAGTATTGCGTGCATCGAGATGGATTGAACAAGATTCTTACTGTCAATGCAGCTTTATGTAGTGACGGGGAAGTAAACAGTTCAACATCTCCATTGTACTCAAGCGGATGAAGATAATGTAAATGTACGATGTGTAGCACATTCTCGATGAAATGAAGTCCGGACTCGACAAGTAATCCGAGAAAACCGGCATCCATGTTGATACAGGACACAGAAATATGAGTAAACCCAGAGAAATTGAAGGGAGCTAAAGATGTCTATGTGCCAGTCCAGAGCCAGGTGCCACCAGTCTACAGAATCAATGGTCGGTTTGGTCAATACGCGCCTCCAACCAGTTCACGAGAAACTCTGAGGAATCCTTGAGTGGTTGGGCGTACATTTCATCTAGGATCATTTGCGCGACGATGGGACCGTAATGTTCCGCTCGCCCAAAGCCTGAGAGGTAGTCTCTGCGATATACGTGCTCCGGAACGTTCAAAAGCGCGGCAACCGAACGACCATGAGGGGGAAGGGTGTCTCCAAATTGTTGCATGCCCAATAACACTGGGAGAGCAATCAAAGTCGGGAGTTCATCCATGAAATCACGGATTTCATGGGTGGATTCATCCACAGTCTTATTAACTCCAAAGAATGGATCATCGACTGCATCCAGTAACGACACCAATGCTTCCAAATGAACAAAGGCTTCATCCACCGCCTCACGAGCAACTTGGGAGTGAGGGCGAGGAAAGTGTGAAAAAATCCTGTAAAGCGCTCTAGCGTCCAGCGCAGCTGTCGACACATTGGTAGGCGACGTTGGTCGCGAGAAGCTGCATTTCAAGTTGAAGAGACCGGTAGGAGAAGAGACCGATGAGATCATCTGAGAAGTTGTATGCCGGCCCTTTTCAGACAGTACTGCCTGTGGGGAACTTTGGGCTACCATTGATCGATGTGATAGCGCAATGAGCGCTCGCCACACGATGGAAATTAAGAATGACGCAAGTAAGGCATGTGATATGTGTGTGCTCGCATAACGCGCCAGTGTTCGGCTGTAGACGGGAACCAAGGACTGAAGGGCGACAATGGAGGGGTGAATAGAGCCTTTTACTTTGTGAGATGTAGTTTTGATGGGGATCTCTAGTGCATCGATGAGAGGGATCAATTCCTCCTTGATCCCTGCGATTAATGGAGCAACGACGCGACCAATGAAGGAGACAAGTCCAGCACGAATGGTCTTAAGCCCATCACCACGACCGTCGGTGTCCAGACCTAAAGCCATGTCATCAAACATCAAAAGAAGCTCTCCAGCAAAGTCTGCGATGGCCAGTGCATGGAGCTGAGTCGCATTCGGAGCCGGGATCTCGAGGGTGAGAGCTGATGGTCGAAGAAATGCGGGGGAGAGAATAGGTAGAAGGAGGGCTGACAGATCACTCAAAAGAACGGATAGAGGCTTGTGAAGTGCTCGTAAGACAGCCCTATATAAGTTCTCGTTATCACGTGCTGCCTGTAATTCGCTGAGAACACAATAAGCAGGTTGAGATCACGCAAACCCAAATTAAACGTACGAAGCAATTAATACACCCAGGGCACGACCACGACCTGCCGGAATTGGACGTCTACCGCCGAGCAGTTCACTCGGTAAGGAATGTCCGGGTGAGTGAGCAAGCGCTTTGGACACAGCCTCACTCAAACGGAGACCCAGCGCTTCTAAATATGATTTATCTTGAATATGAAGGGCGAGTCCGGAAGAATGCGTTGGTGTCAGGGAGGAACGTGTGTGATTAAAAGGGACCCTGGCGAGAGGGTGGACTCCCCCTGGCGAATCAGGAGGGGAGGCTGGAGAGGCCGGACGGCTTCTAAGACGAAAGATGGAAGGGTTCTTGAGTGAGTAGATCATGTTAGCAGGGCAATGGTGTCAGAGCAAGAGTTCGGCTGGGTCAAGGGAGCAATCCCATTAGCCAAAAGGGGGGTAAAATGACTACGTGGGTGGAAAGCGTGCTTTAAGGAGGGCGGTCAGTGTCGACCAGAGATACGACCAGTGGTAGGACTCGAAAGCGAAGAACGTCAGGGATGCTGAAATGGTTTGAATTGTGAGCGTCTGAGCCGCATTGAAACGATGCAAGCACGAACTTGAACTTTTTCGAGCACAAAATCATAGATTGCTTGGTATTTGTAGCAGAAATTTGTGGTAAAGCCAGAAGGACGACCGGAAGAGATCGAAGGGGATCCCTGTCAAGCTCAAGAGGTCGGCGCCGGGTTTTCACCTGTACCGTATTTCCCACGGGTGCACACACCGGATCTCCACCATGAATAGTGTCACTCAGTATTAGTACAACCATCTCTAAATATCCTCCATCAGCCTCTTAATAATGGTACGCAGCTCCAAGTCATCGCAGCGTAGGCGCCATAAACAGCTCTCTTCTTCCCCCTCTCGTAGCCGAAGAGCCGCACACTGATCAGGTTTTGGACCCTGCACAAGCACCTTCAGCTCGCCTATATGAATTCATCGAGTGGGTCAGTACTCTCATGCGATCCGCACTTCATGCTCACCTTCAAATGGGGGTTGGTCTGTAGGAATGACTATCATCCGGTATTGCAGTGACTGCAATAGCCGCACAATCATGTCCAACGTGGCCTCACACCATCCTCGGACATTCGAATTCTCCATAGAGTCCCAAGCAGCTTGAAAATCAGAGTCTACTGATGCTCCTTTCGCAGGTTCCGCAATAAACGGAGAATCCAGCGCGATAAGGTCAACTCGGGATGCCTGTCATCCCGAATCAGATCAGTGGACCATTATCTCAGCAACATGACAAACCAGTTCATCCTGCGGTTGCGCCACCGGTTCAGATATTCTACCGTCCTATTTTCTGTTCAAGCACCAGTAGAGAACGATCCGAATGATTCTTACCTCGGGTACATACAGTGGGCTCTGCGCCGCTGCCAGTGTCAGTTCCCCAGGAGTGATGGTTCTAGTAAGATCATTCAACGAACTTGACGCCTCGCTCGCACGAGATAAACTCCTTGCGCTGCCTTCTGGGCTTGGGATCGAGTCCATCTGTCGCCGTGGGCTCTGAAGATATCTAAGACTAGGAACAGGCTTCGGAGCAGCATAAGCGTCGTATCGCAGCTTCCTTGGAGATAAAGCCCCTCGAGAAGGCGAGAAATCCGACGATTCTCGGCGCCCTGAAGACGCAGTCGAGGGGGATTGCGGCAATGTGGTACTTGGATTTGCCTGGTAGCTCGTCAACGCCAAGTGGAAATCGGGTAGCTTGTCAATAATAAATGATCCCTCGCCCGTAGCACAGATATCCAACTCACAGAAGGCGACGATGCTCTGGAAACGATCTCTGAAAGAACACGTCGCTGGATAGACAGCGTCAAAAATTGGTCACACCTCTAATGAAGCAAAATCAGGCGGAGGTATGCGGGTCAAATACGGGACATACTTTGCGGAGATAAGCTCCACTTTGCTGCGACAATCGTCGGACAGCGGTAGAAACTTCTTCAGGGACTTCGTCACACTCGACAGATAATCTCAGCATGGTGAGTAAGCATGTGTCTCGGACAGATGCTGAGTGAAGGATGTCAGACTATTTTCTAATTTTGTTGTCTAACTCACGAGCGTATGAAATTAGTCGTGCCGCTATACCACGAAGCATCTCCATGGGTGATATTGAGATCTTACCACAATACTCGCTTACGAGGGCCGAAATGACGACCATGAGGGTTGGCCCAACAAGCACTTCTGGCTCCGTAAGAGACACGCCAAGCGCCGTAACACATGATATTCTAGAAGAAATTTCTCCTTCGAAAGTGTCAGACAAGTTTATGTCATGCAGTGAGTGTGGCGCACTTCCTCGGATGCTATTCAGAATTCGTTGGACACTCAGGTCGAGGACCGGAAGGGCCTCCGTTGGGCCGTATGCGCTACTTTCGACTACTGAAAAGAGTTCTTTCAGACGCTTTGCATATCGATCTATGTCATCTCCATCTTGTATGTCGATGATTTCAAGTAGGCGTGAAACGTATTCATTTCTGTCAGACAGAGGGAGCGTTGGCGACAAGTTGTGCAAAGCCTGTGAATGGTATGTCTCGACGATGACCGGATCGATAGAATGGAGGATCCCAAGTGTCTGGTGGTGAGAACCATCAGAACATAATCAGTGCAGCAAAAAGGGTGAACCACCATCTTTCTGATCAGCCCATCTGGCGAATCGAGAAGCCTCATAACGTCTTGAACCTCCCATTCGTCCAAAACGGCTACAGCGTCAGGATGCGTGCCAGCCCAAACGCTGGGATCTAAACAGCTCAAGCAACACACAAACAAATACACATCGTTGGGATCCCGGGAAGAGATAAAATGACGGATACTGGCAACAGCTGTGGATGACAGCTGTGATCCTCGCAGTGTCTCTGGACTGACAGTTGCTAAAAGCAGGAAGGCTTCGCGGAGCACAGCTATGCAGTGTTCAGTCAGTGCACCCGTAGCGTATATGCTCTTACATCGTATGGATACTTTCGACGCGCGCTTGATGATATCTATGACAACCGGAATACTCCCTGGTTCGAGTCTGACAGCGTTGAGCCCATGTTGTAAATGTAGAGCAGCCTGTCTACTAACTTCGTCTCGCCTCTGCGGAGCGTTCGCAGTGTGCCAAATACAGAGTGAGGTTCGCCAGACTTATGGTACTGGTGCTGGAATTGAGAGTTCAGAAACTTTCCAAATGACTCCGACAGCTTCAGCTTGAGCGTCGGTTAGAAAAAGGAAGAAGGGCATGTATACAAATTGCCCACCTTCCCCACAATTGCGGACACCGATGTAATCTCAGCAGGGTCAACCCGGAGACGACGTTCGATCATACGCTCCAAATACGCCAGACGTTCAGTGTCTTGTCGGAAAAGCGTATGATATGCAACCATGGCGCGTCGTCGCACAGCCACGCTGAAGACCACCTTGAAACACACTGTCGAAGCGATGACTGACAGTGCTGCTTACGATTCATGTTGGAGGAGGGTCTGCAAACGGGTATCGACGGCGGGGATAACGTCCTCGTTAGCTGCTTGTGTGAGTACATCGAGAGCGAGACACATCCGGGGCACGGAGGCACTTTCCAAATCCTATAGACCTGTCAGAGGTGAGCCGCAAGCTTCTCAATAGAATTACCTTTCTTAGCGTGTTTACCAACATGAGTTGAAGTTCGTGATGTGGAGGCATCAGTTCCATGCAAAAGATATAACCTGGTACATACGAAGTTTATGTTTACTCAAGTTATTAAGCATGCAAGGTCAGCACACACCAATTCTCTTGTCCATCGGAGACTGCCCCAGTTCAGCGAGATTTATAGCGTGTGGAAAGGCAAATTCCAGGTCGCCAGGACCGACGGTGGACAGGGACATGGTACAGTGAAGAATTAGAATCAAGCATTCTTTGCAGCTCTTCTACAAGATTCTAGCTCGAAAGTAGTTCCGATAAACTGGAGAAGCTCTACGCACGATGGACAGATGTTGTTGTTGTAGGTTGCGGCGTATCACGTCAAGTTCGTTCAGGAGAATCTGATCGATGGCTTGGGGGGAGGTTGCATTTTCAACCTTACGCACCAGAGCATATTGCGCGCGACTCATCGCGCCAGACGAGATGAATGGAACGTCCATAGAGCCAGTCGGAGTGAGTGCGATGGCCGATTCGGTCATGGTTGGTCGATCTGGCTTTGTCTCGATGCTTGAGTAGTGCCTCTCTGGTCGGGTGCTACGACTAGTGCTACCCTAGCGAAAACAGGGAAAGCAAAGAGGCGGTCGTATACGTGGTGACGGTACATGGACCAATCCATAACGTGAGCGATAGTTGTTACACCAAACACTCTCACGACGACAACCACCATGTCATCGGACCAAGCAGCGGCAGCTGTGGCCCACTCGTTCAACAAGATATTAAACCAACACAAATCATCAAAATCACGACGGTCTGGTGATGTCGACGAGGGACTGAAAAAGCTTCGGCGCTTGATTCTTGTGGATGGCATCCCATCAAAAATTGTTCGTAGCAACGACCAAGTTTTCAAACATCTACTGATCGTTTCGTCTGCAGGATGCTACTCTGCGTCCCCGAATATGGAAGATTCTTTTACGGGTTGATGATATCTCAGCAGAGACATTTTTACAATATGTCTCTCGTGGGCCATGTGAGGTTCGAGAGAAAATCAGGAACGACACTTTTAGGTGAGCTTCGGTATTCAACTCAAGTGATAGTCAATTCAACTCTGCACAGGACACTGGCCACAGACCGTGGCTTCAAGGAACGCGTCCGCGAAGACATGCTTGTTCGACTGCTGGATGCATTTGTTTGGCGGAATCATGGTGCGTATCAATCAAACATTACCATACGACGCAACATAGCACCGTGATCGAATTACAGACCGCCAGGAAACACAGCAGCTCGGTTTTACATACGTCCAAGGAATGAACGTGCTCGCTGCCCCGTACTTGTATACGATGCCTTCGGAACTTGAAGCATTTTTCTGCTTTGCCAAGTTTATTGAAGAATCGTGTCCCTTGTACGTACAGCCAACCCTGGAAGGCGTACACAGAGGCCTCAAGGTATATTTGCCGTTGTCATGTCTCGGAGGTACTTATGGACTGACGTGTTTCATAGTTGTTGGATCGATGTCTAAAGATCGTAGATCCAGAACTCTTCAATTATCTTCGAATGAAGAATCTTTCTGCTGAAATTTACGCTTTTCCATGTTCGTCCTCGTCTTGCTTTGCCTTTTGAGTCTTGCTGACGGGAATTTTGCAGCTGTTCTCACCTTATGCGCATGCACACCCCCTCTAGACCAGGTCCTGATGCTATGGGACTTTCTTCTGGCCTTTGGCGTACACTTGAACGTCTTGTGTGTCATTGCACAATTGTTGCTCATGCGAGAAGAAGTCATGAATTCCCCGAGGTTCATTTCTCTTTAGTTGCGTGCGACACCTTACTCATTCCGTCTCTTGCAGTCCCATGCGCCTCCTGCGAACATTTCCCCCCCTCGAGGCTGTTCCAGTTGTTGGAATAGCTGTTACGCTTGTACGAGACCTACCGGCAGAACTGTATGACGAACTTGTCCGACATCCTTACGAAATTCAAGATCACTGAGACGGATTGGCACCGCTACACCCATTTCCTTTTATTACTGTTCCTGTTGGTCGCAGGCGTTCAACACCTCTTGTGTGTAACCAGATGCAAATCATGTAGCATACCCATCAAACGTCAGACTATTGTATGTAGTCTTTTCTTACATTGCCCACGCTACCCTGTCGTCCCTCTATATTATCATGCACTAAAAATGTTTTTTCTTCCCCTTTCCCTTCGCGCTACAGCTACTACTTTAACCTGCCATCATGCTATATTTGTCCGGACTCCGGAAGCTAAGTACGTGCCTACTCAATTGAACGAGGAGCACGAACTTTCGCTTCCCGTGATGATCTTGATTTGATCTGAGAACATGAGATACGGTGAGACATAGATCGCCTTTCCGATGCTATCGAAACTTGCTACCAGGAAACGACCGGGCATAGGGGAAAAAAAACGAGATAATCATAATTCATGATGTACCAGTGTCCGCGTGGACGTTGCTGCCGAGTTGATGCGGCTCAAGTGACAATGCTTCCACGAGCTGCACACCATAATATTAGGCAGAGCGTTCCATAAAAAATGTAGCGGAGTCGGGGGCGCATGTGTGGGTTCAGGTTTGGCCGGTCTCCCCTAGGGGATGTCGGTTGATGTTGATATTGTTTTTTTATTCACATACTCTAAACCATCGTCAGAACCATCGATTGGCAGGAATACGTTGACGTTCATTTTGTCACGGAGGGGCCAGAACAAGGTCCGTGCCTGGATGTTCTGGATAATACGAGGTGAGTGCTTGAGTGGCGACGGACTTCTCGGACAACTTCGACAATATGCCCTACAAACCAGACTGGAAAAGTGCAATACCGTACTAGCTGTCATCTGATCATGCTGGATACCCATATGGCACCCAATAATTCCCCTCTCGAGTCCTCCCCCGACAAAGTTATCAATGGTCACTTCCCATCTCATGACCTGATATCATGATCATGCGCATTGATGAAGCCTGCCAGTGCTTGTGATTGTTCAAGTGGATGGTTTTCATTGTGAAATATGTTGAATGACTGGCAAGGAGAGGAGACTGTGATAAGCTGATTCTCAACCAAGATATTGTCCATTTTGACCATCTGGAGGTTCTGGATAACAACCTTGAGCAAATCTCCAACTTGCATGTGCTTGGTATGCTAACTTACTAGATGTACTATAGAGACATGTAAGAGTCTTTGCTAGCTGGATACAAATTTGATAGGAGTAGAATTTATTGGTATCTCTTATATTTTATTATATGTTGAGGAGTTGGGGAAGAAAGTGAGAGCAATCTCTAGCCTAAATTGCTCAGCAAGTTTTGATTAAGGCATGATACAATCCTCTTGTTGTTCTAAACCCGCAAGGAGGAAGTTCAAGAACGTATTTCTACAATGACGTAATTATAACGGGCTCTACCTGCGGATAGAACTACTCGGCCCATCCGAAAAACCTTGCACCGTACACGCTTGTACATGGCATCACACATTAATTCCCCATAAACGCTTTGTTAACAATCTTAGAAGCACATCCTTCCCCGGAGTGTTGACAATGCAAGCAACATCCATCGATCCACCAAGACTGCCGTCGTGTACCGTCGGGTGACCCAACCATGCGTCAGGACCCTTGCGGATTCCTTCGCTCTCCATCTCAACTTGAGCAGGGACTGCAGTAGACTCGAGCAAGCCATGAGGCTGGTGGGATTTCTCCAAGAGAGTCTGTACTTCGCTCCGGTTGGCACCAGGGGCATAAGCCGTCTGGTCTTCTCTTCGATCAACAACCAACATGCCACGCGTAATTTCACCCTCTCTGGGGCAATGTATCAACGCCAAATCCGATCAACTTGCCTCATAGAAATGTCAAACCTTTCAATGTCGAATTTACGCTTGATTGCAGCCCAGCCAGGTGACAAACCTGGCAAAGCATTCTTCTTAACGAAAGCCTCCGGAGGATTTTCAACGGCACACCAAACAGCAACTACGTCGTGGAGTTCTAGAGCATCCTTGCCAAACGAGATCATGATTTCTCTGGAGCGCTCTAAAAATGAACTTGTAAAATGGGTCAAAGGCGTCTTGCCAAGGCAGGTGGACGGCTTCAGAGTAGAATCGAATAGGGGGTCGATATGCTGGATGTAAAAGGGGAAGGAGAGCTCGTGCGAAGTTGTGATGTCTAACGTAGCCAGAAGAACTCGTTCAGGTGGAAGGCCGCTTCCCGGAACTACCGGACAGAGTAACTCCTTGGCTGCAAACGGATCTGCGAAAAAATTGACTTTGTAGATCAAAACGTAATTCAAAAATACATGAGGCAGATTCTTACACTCTGCAACAGGTGTAGTGTTTCCCGGGACATCTAAAGCACCACCCATTATGATAACTCGGCCAATTCGCCTCCTTAAAGTTTGATGGTGCTTGCGGTTAAGCATGGCCAGGTTTGTCAGGGGCCCAAGAGCGAGGTAGGTAACACTTCTTTCTGGGCGTGATTCGAGAAGGTCAGCAATATCAACCGGTGATTTCGACCCCGCAAGAAAATTAGAGGGGAATTGGCGGAGGTTATCAGTAGGGATGTTAAGATCGGGATGACGTTCGGTAATGTCGCTTAAACCATCTCTGCTCTGAAATGAGAGGATCCGTGATGCTTTTTAGGGACGAGTAGCTCACTTTCCATGAAAATATTGAGCGAAATGGCGGCCGCCTTGGAGTGGGCCCTGAGGGCCAAGAAGAATGGTTGGCGGGACGTTGGGGGTATAATTTGGGAACCTTTCCCTATCTTCGGGGTGAGCGGCAATGTGACGACCAAGAGCTTGATACAATTTGTAAACGTTAGCACTATTGGAGTGATGAGCGGACCATTTAGAACTAGCAGATTGACTCACTATGCCGCATGGACATCAGTGTTGCCTATAGGTGGATGTTCATACTGTTTTATCTATATCCGCAGATCACACACCAAAAGAAACCGTGACAGCAAGGATTTCAAGTTCGGGTGAAGCGAGTGCTAACAGACTGGATAGCTGAATCTCAGATATCTGCGCACCCGCATTGACATTGAAATGCTAACATAGCCAGAGCATCGTCTACGCCGGGGTCTGTGTCGACTTTACTTCCACATCAACACTTGACACAGAATGTACTTTAGCCTATGCTCACTGATGACTGGCGTCCTATTTTGATTCGGCATACCTATCAACAAAGAACTAGAAAGTAAACGGGAGGAGAGCCAATCCAACTCCTTTTAGCAAATCTAATCCTGGTACTATGACGACGCAAGCTCGCACGCGGAGTTGAAAATAGAAAACTGTGGCAAGAAGCGGTCAATGAAACGGCTTCAAAAAGCGTTATAAAACGAAACAATTGTCAGAGATCTTGGTGGAAAATGGTCTCATCGGGCGAACCCTCCGAAGTAGCAAATATTGAAGAATAACATCATACAAAAAAAGAGACAGAAAGACACTCACAAGGAGAACCGACACGGGTGAAGTCAACTCACAACCAATTCCGCAATTGAGAGCGTAGTTGACGGGAACAGCCGAGAAACTGTACAGTCGTGTAACAGTGGCTGTCACATCACGCTGCGGGATATCCGTGTCGAGATCGGTATCTCGCAACGTGCAAGCGACTCTTACCAACGATGTCAGAGTCACTCCGTTTTCTTGGCTCGTTGTCCGGCCACAAGGGCTGGGTGACCGCCGTTGCGACCTCCTCAGAAAACCCGGACATGATACTCACTGCCTCCCGCGGTATTTGCCTTCTTTTGGCCCACGTTTGACTTGTTTTAATGGTTCATATCACACACAGACAAAACTATCATCGTCTGGCAATTGACCCGTGACGACGACTCGTACGGCTATCCAAAACGTATACTGCAAGGACACAACCACTTTGTCTCTGATATCGTCATTTCTTCTGACGGCCAGTTCGCCCTTTCTGCATCTTGGGATCACACTCTTCGTCTCTGGGATCTGAACACCGGACAAACCACGCGTCGATTCGTCGGCCATACTTCGGACATCCTGTCTGTCAGCTTCAGTGCTGATAACAGACAAATCGTCTCTGGGTCCCGTGACAAGACTATCAAGCTCTGGAATACCCTCGGAGAGTGCAAATATGACATCAAGGATGACGGCCATACCGAATGGTATTCGATCGCTTTCAGCCTTTGGTCGATCTCCCTGACCCCTGTCGCAGGGTATCATGTGTGCGGTTCAGCCCTAACGCCTTGAATCCCGTCATCGTTTCTTGCGGGTGGGACAAGGTGGTCAAGGTGACGTCATGTTACTTTTTAACTGGGGTCACGGATTCTCATTTTGGCGCAGGTCTGGGAACTCTCGAAATTCAAGTTAAAGACAAATCACTACGGCCACACCGGCTATATCAACACCATCTCTGTCTCCCCTGATGGCTCCTTGGCTGCATCAGGGGGCAAGGATGGCATCACTATGCTCTGGGACTTGAATGAGGGCAAACATTTGTACTCCCTCGAAGCAGGCGATATCGTCAACGCCCTCGTATTCTCGCCCAACCGTTATTGGCTGTGCGCTGCTACTTCCAGCTGTGTCAAAATCTTTGACCTGGAGAGCAAGTACGTCGTTTTCACGCTAATCTAGTCCTTGTTGAACGTCTATTCATAGGTCGATTGTTGACGAGCTTAAGCCTGAATTCACTGATGTCGGAGTGAACTCGCGGGACCCCGAGTGTGTGTCCATCGCATGGTCCTCCGACGGTCAGACACTGTTCGGGGGCTTCACCGACAACCTTGTCCGTGTTTGGGCCGTTACTTCATAAAATTCCCGCATGGGAAGTTGTATAAGTGAAGGACAGGCGGGGCCATCATCCCGATGTAACGTTCTGTACTTTGACTGGCATATCAAATCCATGACGTCTTTTCTGTGCGTTATCGACACGATGGATAGGTGAGCGAACTAAGGCTACTTATCTGCTGCGGGCCAGGTTTCAAAAACAGAATCCTGGCGAAAGCGATATTGCATTACAAGTGCACTACTGCTCCTCGGCCTGCACCGTGTTGCGATTCCGCTCGGTGAAATCCCAGCGATCAAGCCCTCCGAAATCAATCTTAATCGCTCCAACAGACAGGTTGACTTGGATTTCGCATATGTGTGGAACTCGCGCTCTCCAGCTATCTCCGCTTTGATCTGCATGAGTTTCGCCTGACATTCGGCGAGATCCGGACTCACGTTGCTGTACCATACATGTCTCCACTTTGACTAACGACGCGTACGCATTGATCAGTGTTCGACTTGGTGTCATATATCCACACATTCTTTCCTCGATAGAATTCTTGCCAGCCATGGCACTCCACTAGCCTGTTGGGAGGGTTAATACGTTTTGCGCCGTGAGGGGGAGTTGGTGATCGGTGGACATCAACGTCGTTGAACAAGCGTAAAACCGTCAAGTTTGAGACGTTTTCTATGAGCTGGCGCTCTTTCGGGGAAGATGGATTTACGATGCGGAAGATCGTTAGAGATTCATTCTCGTCCTCCGAGTCGCTGCTGTCCGTGTCACCGCTGGTTTGGTCATTCATGTTTTCGTCTCCGTCGTTGTTTGCCGCGACGAAGTCCTTCTCGCTCTCTTGAAGACGGGCGCAGAATGCTGCCCAAGAGGGTTCGTCGGAAAAGTCTGTGCGGACGATCAAACCCAATTCGGGCACGTCGCGAGTGACGCTATCCAGTGGGTCAGGGTCAGTATCGGATTCCGCAACAGACGCTGTCGCTTCTGGGACATCCTGAGAACGGAGCCGGTGAATGTGGCTGCGAGCCGTTGAGATGGGAGCGTACCTGTTGTACTGGCAGAGAGCCCGATCCACCTGACCTTGTTGCGGTCCAAAATTGCTCCGCCACCCTCAACCTCCACCTTCTGCGACCCTCTGCGGGGTAAAGTCGCTTCGTCTCGGCGTAGTTTCGCTGGCCCGAGCTACATATGAGCACCAGCCCTGTCAACAAGCGTCCACCACTGCACTCACGACAATGTACGGAATGAGAGGTGAGGACATCGAAAATCAATTAAAGGTCCCGCTCGGTTGATGTACGGTAGCCTATATATGCCAGACACGATCGTTGTCACCACGGTGAGATATCATATCGTGCGTTATGAATCCCTCCTGACGACCGGGGTCGTCATATGTGACTTGATAGATTATCAAGAAACCAAGCTTGATCTTGCACTAATCGACTCTAGTATGAATCCCACCTTATGACGTTCCCTTCTCCATAGATCAAAACCATTTTCAATCGCCACCGAGCAATCGGGGTTCAAATCCAATCGTGGTTACTATGTTAACCCGCATCATCGTGGAGTAGAACCTTGCCGATGTGGGCAATCTGGCGTGAACAAGTCCACATGATCAAGTCATTCGAAGTGCGCATCAATACCCCAAACTGAATTAATGCCTTACTCGCCTTTTCAAGTCCCTCCGTTCTCACCTTATGTCCACGGCATTTGCATCTCGTCCGTTGATTAGTCCACACGACCACAAACAAGCAAGAAGCCTGCATACAAAGTTCCCGCAGCTGCCAGTGTTGCAAAACACCGCGGATGTTTATCGACTGAGATCCGGATGCCCATTCATCCCCATATGTATTTTATACCCGCCGTGGTGCCGGTTCCGGAATAACCCCATCGATATAAGCCGCTAAAATATTCTTGGAAGGGTGTTCTGCTCTTGGTTCCCATTTCCTTGATCAATTCGGTCCTCGCACAATAAATGGCACCTATCAAGGGAACTACAGGTGCTTTTTCTTCTTGAATGGGATCAGGTTTGTTCTCTGAATGCGATTACTATTCATTTAGGTTCTCAACTCACCCGGCATCAATGGCTGTATGCCTACTCTCTCGTGACGACACTCTTCTTCACCTGTGAGTCGTGCGTCATCACCATAGAGCTAAAATGTTTAATCGACATCAACTTGGCAGGGGGTTTTGCGTACGGCGTGAGTACCACCGATGCATCCACTATCGGGCTCAATGGTAACACCCGTCCTTGCTAGCTTCTTGACGTTCTTAATGCTCACTTCCAAACCGTGTTCGGTATATCGAAGTTGCAGAGCGCTATGCTTCAACTCGCCTATTTCGTGAGCATATAATGTGTACGCGTACGAGATGTGACTGAACGAAGGCTTTTCAGGGTGCATATTTTGTATGGGCACCTTTTGCAGGCTACTTTGTCAGTCTTTCTTTCGATGTGGTGTCACACGGCTAACACTGCATAGATGAGACGGTTGGGGTACAAGGTAGCCTCTGTTCCGAAGAAAACTAGGTCCTTGTGCTGATCGGATGGTCAGAAAGGTATTCATATCGGCTTGTCTTTGTATTCTCTCGGTGCAGTATTTTTTTGGCCATCTGCCAAGTTCGAGAAATATGGTGGTTTCGTCGGAAGTACCTTTGTCATTGGTGCGTCCATGATTGGATATCCGCCTCAATCCCATTGATCGTCGTGCCCAAGGCTGTGGTCTCTCTACTCTCGAGGTCGCAGCAAATTCGTACATCTCAGTCTTGGGAAGCCCTCAATACGCAGCCGCTCGCCTCAACTTTAGCCAAGGCTTCCAAGGAGTGGCTAGTTTTTCCGGGCCTCTTATCGCGGCACGCTGGTTCTTCACAGGTGCGAATGCGAACAGTCTTGGTACGGTGCAGTGGTATGTTTCCTTGCACTCATTTCCCCCAACCAAGACCGGGATCTGATCCAAATTCTAGGGTTTACCTCGCCGTCGCTGGCCTTGGTGTCATTTTGAATGTACTATTCTTGTACGCTACCTCTCTCACTCAGCATGCCCAGCTTTTGACCTATACAGTTTCGCGACTCTCCCAGAAATAACGGAGGATGCCCTTGCCGAAGAGATGAGAGAAGCTGGTCTAGAGGAGGACCAGGGTTCATTCTGGAAACAGTACCGCTGTATCTTTGGTTTCGTCGCGCAGACCGCATACGTGTACGTTGTTCGTGAACCTCTCTTCTCGGCTTCCGTGTTCACGACATCCAGTGGGGCACAAGTCGGCGTGGCCGCTTTTGCCGTCAACTATTTCAACGAGCAAGGTGTCGGCATTAGCGAGTCCAGAGCGAGTGATCTGTTTTCGTTCTGCCAAATCACGTTCACCGTCGGACGGTAGGGTATTTTTCGTGCGCGATTTGGCAACGCATGTGACATGAATCCATAGGTTTGTCGGCGTGGCAATCCTAAATTTTATCGACCCAGCCCTCCTGCTTGCGTTCTATGGCGTGTGCTGTGCCTTGTTCAGCTTGCTAGTCTCACAACTACCAGGATACGGAGGCGTTGGGTGCATGTTTGGCCTGTTCTTTTTCGAGTCCATTTGTTATCCGTGCATATTCACGCTCGGCACCAAGAACCTTGGTAAATACACGAAGCGGGGGTCGGGCCTGATCGTCATGGTGAGTCACTTCCTTGTGCAGACATGTCCACTAAGAGAGTTGGTAGGGTGTCGGAGGTGGAGCTTGGTATCCTTCTGCGCAGGGTTCAATTGCCAACTGGAACACGCGTCGGTCATACCTTGTGCCAATGTCGGGGTATATTGCAATGACGATGTATGCAATGTGAGTGCGTGCCTTCTGGTAGCATGCTGGTTTTTGATTGCTTTCCAGTGGGCTCGTAGTTGTCCAGGCAAGAAAGTCGGGTTTCACGATCAGGAATCGAGACGAACTGTCGCAGAAGAGGGTTGCAGAAGAGAGCGCTTTGGCTGCTGGTGATGCTGCTACGCCAGACACACCAGAAAAGATTGTTTCAGACGAGATTCTGGAAGAGGCATGATGGCGAAAGTGGTGCATGTGTGGAGACTTGACGACATTCCAGACTCATGATTATGACGCCTATTCCAATTAAACACCAACCCATATCTGGGACGTCAGCTACCTAGGGATAAATGAGCATGGGGCTAGCGAATCCGTGACTAGACTGCCGAGGTTCTTGAACCTGCTAGACGATCCACGACCTGCGACAGCTCTGTCACCAGTCTAAAGACGCGAGATGGAATGACTCACCGGCTGTATGTATGGCAGCGACAAGAGGGTGCCAACGAACGGGAGCTGTCGCAGGAACGTCAGGACGACGGGGAAAAAGTCGCTGTGTGGCATGTAAGAGACGAAGAGACTAAATCGGCGGACACGTCGTACCCAAAGAGATTCAAGAATCCAAAGATCTCTATGATCATCCCGAAGAACGGGTATTTGAAAAAGACGAGCAGGACACCACCGAGAAAGCAAACCGTGCCACGTAACTTTTGTTTGCGGGCAAAGAAGTAGAATGTCTTCTGGGGCCCGATGATGAGGGTGAGGCCGGAGAGGAACAACAACTATGACAGCGAGTTAGCTTGCAGGACGGGCTGGCGCGATGATGCACTGACATTTCCGAGCGCGAGCAGAGCAGCGTCGAAAAAGAGCATCATACCCAGAAACATGAACAACGTCCCGAACGTTGTGAGCGCAACACCAATTTCTGCATAGAAAACAGTAAGTCGAACAAGCAGAGGAGCAAAGACAACAGAACGCCGACTTTGAGCATCAGAGAGCCACATGATGGACGGATTTCGTAGTCGAGGTCAGAGGGTGAATTCAAGGTCGCGAAGTCGCGTGCGCGAGCCGCGAGGTTACACGTCACTGCCACGCGCATTAGTCGGAGCCAATGATCATGCAATTTACAATAAAACATATAGAAACATGAATAAATGAGAGCTACCAAGGGCGTCCGATGTTTGGGTATCAAGAACATGCATGCACCATAATGCCGCCAGGGCGCCGTATTTCTACAATCAAGACACTGTCACTTCACGCTTGTGCACTTCCCTAGCGGTAACGGCTCTGTCATAAGACTCCTTCAACGGGCTCCTGTGCGTGAGAATAGACATATGGGCGCTCAGATAAGGGGGCGGTAATAGCGGATGAACGGCCTCGAGACCAGCGGAGACGCTAGCGGGGGGAAAGTGGGCAGTGTACTGTGGAGTGGATGGGCGGGTCGTGGGAAGGTATGCAAGCGAGGACAGCGCTTGGACAGACGACGAGGACGTAGAAGATATCGAAGAGATCGTTCGATGGCGATCGTGTGTTTTCCCAAAGAAATGGGACTGGATCTGTGGGTGGCTCGGAAGGGTAGCTATGGAACGTACAGAAGAAACCGAGGTTCGACGGTTTGGCGCGGATTCAGCACACGTCGTCTTAACGCTGGACGGGGAGGTGGATAGATTCACGGTCTGGTCACGAGGAGGCGACGAGACGGGAGATGCTTCCGAGGTGACGGTCAGCGGCACGAGAGGAACCACTTTGGGTGTCATGGGCACACCCTGGCCGAATGATTGACCTCGGATCAGAGGGTGTGGGCGTAAGGGAACCTCGGATCTACTGGTGGTAGAATGCATGGACGGAGGACGTGTCACAGATAGGCGTTTATGCGATGAGTGATGGGTACGATTAATGGGGGACGTGTTTGCTGAGCGTGTCTCCTTGACGCGTGGTTCAGAAAAGAGAAGCTGTGTATGAGTCGACGGCTCCATATGACTAGACGGTGGCGCAGCGGCAGCTTGCAAAGCATCAGGTGTGCATGCGCCCGGGGCGTTTGTTTTTACGGGCGTCTCTGGGGCGCGGACAGTGGGCACACGAGACAGCGACTGAGGCTGCGCCCGTGGTGTGTCCGGAGGTAGGCAGTCGTCGATGGTGGGACCCGTGGACATGCAATTGCGTTGGTCGACGGGAGTGTGTGCGCTCTCCAGGTTGTTCGGGGTTGCAACGCCACTTTCGCTGGAGACCCATTCGTCGTCGTCATCGTCAGCAGGGGGGCTAGCAAGGATAAAGCCCCCCCTGGTCTTTACGCCTTGCTGGCGTTGGGCCGGCGGTGCATAGCGGTGCGAGTGCAGGTGCTCTCTGGAGGCTACTCGCGCGGTGCTGCTCACCCGTGGAAGGGGGGACGTATTGCGCGAGCGGGACTGGATACAAGGTAAAACGAATGAGACAACCCTGCTGAGAAAAAAAAAAAAAAAAAGAGGAAGAGTACATCATGTTTCTTTGTTTTCTCGAGGGCAGGATCTTTCTGGGTAAAGTGGAGATTGAGAGCAGCCTTGGAAGAGCCGGAGGAGGAGGTACGGGAGTGGGTGCGGGGAGGACCAGATGGTCCGGGACGATGAGGCTTTGGGGCCATGGATGGGAATGGCACTGCGAATTGGTTCTCCGCTGTAGTAGTTGGACTTTTATACTACTGAGAGGGTTATCTTGAGCCATACGACGACGGGGACCGTAAAACACGAGTCAGACGGAATCTGGGACGAACTCTCGCGTTCACGTTGATCAGCATTGGATGGCGATGTCGTCGTTCCAGACCGCCTCGATGTTTATGTTCCACCGCTGATTAGATTACTTGCTTCCCACCACCATCATGGAGAGGGTGCAGTTCCAGCAAGAGCAGGCGAGTCCAACACAGTGCTCCTCCTCACTCACATCTCATGGGCATCTAGATGCTCCCAGAGCTC
Organism: Boletales sp. KT-2023a; assembly: GCA_038090395.1. Taxonomy (NCBI): domain Eukaryota; kingdom Fungi; phylum Basidiomycota; class Agaricomycetes; order Boletales; species Boletales sp. KT-2023a. The sequence continues at coordinate 10,991 of JBBPMP010000092.1, read as the reverse complement.
AAGGACCTCGTCCAAAAGGCCATCTTCTCCAATGTGCGTGTCCTCATGCGGTTTCGACACGTATTCATCTCTCGCATCGCCAGGCCGAAGTCAAACAGATACTAAAAAAACGCACCCAGTTCGAGACCGCCCTTGTCCGTCGCGTCGCAAAGAAGAGCGACTTTTTGCGCTATGCCGCCTATGAAATGGGTCTCGAACAATTGCGACGAAAAAGAATCCAACGGATGAGTATGCACACACATTCCACCCTTTTTCACTCTTCACGCACTTGTACAGACCTTCCAAGATCAAAGGCGACCATATCCGACTATGCCCTTGTCCGCAGGCAATTCCAAATATTTGAGCGCGCACTCAAGAGATTCAAATCTGACATCGGTCTCTGGATACAGTACATCCAGGTCGCGAAGCGCGAAGGCGCACGCACTCTCGTAGGGCGAATCACCGCACGGTATGACCCTTGTTTTCGTACAAATGCGCCTAATTTATGTTGTGCTCAGCGCACTACAACTTCACCCACACGTTCCTTCATTTTACATTTTGGCTGCGTCACATGAGTTGTCGCACATGTCACCATCTACCGCGCGCTCTTTGCTACAGCGTGGACTTAGACTTAATGCCGACAGCATAGACATGTGGAGGGAGTACATCCGCATGGAACTTCATTTCATCGAGGGGATGCGAAGACGGTGGCATATTTTGGGAATCGACACGAAAGAAGTCGAGAGGAAAGAGATTGAGCCAGGCCTCGACATGGAGACCAATGATGAGACTATCGTCATTGATGAATACGCGGAAAAGCCACCAGACGAAGTTGTAGTTGCAGAGCAGACTGGCGATGAAGCAGAGGCCGCACGGAATGCGATCATGGATGGCGCCATTGTCAAGTCTGCCTTGTCAAGCGCAGCCAAAGGTATGCATTTCAGGTCGAATTCCTGCCGTACAACTTGATCATGGTCCGTCAAGCCCTGCCCAAGATGGACCTGTTTCTCGAGCTCGAAGCGCTCATTCGCGGCTATCCATGTCAGCCCCACCTTTGCGCTGCGCTACTGGATCATATCTATTCCCTATTGCAAGAGACGTTGCCTAGCGATCCTCGTGCCATCCGAATGCATGCTACCAGACGACTTCGTGAATGTACCCTCTCGAAAGAAAAAGAAAATAACACAGATGCCTCCGAAGACGATCCTAATATCGTCGATAACGAAAAGCTGATAGACGCTCTCCAGTACGCTAACGAGTGGCTCGTCACCGCTGTCAAGGCCTCTGACGGGCCCTCCGCGAGGAGCGAGGCCACACAACCCAGTATATCAGAGATATACAGCGATTTCGTTTCAGAGTGGTGTCTATCCCCGACGCTCGAGCCCCACCTAGTAGGCCGCGTTTGTGTCTCGGCCTCATCGCTATAGCTGATCGCGATCACAACACAGAAACAATATCTCACAGGGTCTCTACAGGCCCTGGCGCAAACATCTGGCGCATCGCCTGCCTTGCAGGCCACACATGTCCGTTTGCTGTTGCGCGAAAATGCGTCGTCGAAGAGAACATTGAAATTCGCGCGAAAGTATTCGGTCGCTTCTACCTCTCCTCACGTGTGGCTCGCCCGGCTTGATACAGAAAGGGCATGCGACCAAGAGAACGTGAAATTGATCTGGGCATCCGCACGAACCGCAGTAGGGAACGGTCAGGATGCTGACGGCATCGAAAAAATCTGGCTGTGGGGGATCGACCGCGGATTCGGCAACGCAGGGGACAGACTAGCCGTCTACCAGGTAAATCAGATATGCGCATATGGCCTCGATCGCTGATGTGAACCTCGCTGCACCACGAAAAAGGATCTGTTGAACGACAGTATGAAGAATTCGGTTACCCGGGCCATCCACGAGACCTTGCTCCTTCGATATGTCTCTGAGGTTGTCGACGCCTATGACGATGGTGCTGCGCGTCTCAAGTCGATACGACATATATCCTTGGCGTATCTCCCCACCGCGGCTGTCTGGGAGCGTGCTTTTGTTCTAGAGTGTGCACGGGATGAGCTTGCAGACAAGTCACATCTTTGTGCGGTTTACGAGTATTGGCGAGCTGTGGACCGAATTTCTGCGGCATTAGCTTGGGCTGGGTGGCTCATGGACCATGGAGATGGCAAGGGCGCAACACAGGTCATTTCAGGCGCGATGGTACAATTGGGTGCAGGGGACAAGAACCGATTGACCGAGACATGGAATGCGCGCCTGACAGGGAACCAGACAAAAGACGAGGATGGTGATACTTCTGATGAACAGGATTTGCCACTGACACTGGAGACAAGCTGAATTGTTTGTTATACACGGCATTCCTGCAGGTACTCATGTCGGGGATGGTATTACCCAGATACCAATATAATACAGGAGTGGTCGCCTACTCGTCTGGAACCTCGATTTCGCCCGAGTTGATGCCATCAATGATGTCGTGAGGGGGCCGACCGTCGACCGTGCACCCGACACTTTGTGCGGTACCCAAAATCTCCTTTACGCCGCCGGCCAAGTCCTTCGATAGGGACTTGTGCCTCATCGTGCGGGCAATGTCAAATATTTCGTCGAGCGTGACGTTGCCAGAGTGCTTGATGTTTTTCTCCTTCTTACGATCGCGGGGGGGCTCTGCAACGGGGCTCAGGCAGACGCGCATGGCAAGCGGAAGTGCATACCCTTGAGAGCGCGGATGACCAGAGAGGAGGCCGAGGGCACGACCGAGACGGCCGCTTGTCGGTTCTGGATCGTGAGCTGGACGGTGACGCGTAGACCCTTCCATGCCGATGTCGCCTTGGCGATATCTTCTCCGACCTTTTTGGGCGACTAGCGTTTTGTGAGCACACGCGGCGCTGGGGAGGGCAACACGCACCAGACCGAGAGGACCGATTTTGGGGGCGAGGGCAGAGGAAGCGCCGACTTCGCCGCCTGTTGCGCGAAGGTAGATGATCTTGACTTCGCTGGGGTCCTGTCAGGGTGCGTCAGAGCGCGTCGCGACGAGCGGGAACGACGGAGCGCACAAATTTGGGGGCCATGACTGGAGGAGGTGTTCAAGGATAGGCGTATCGGGGGGATGGATGATAAAATAAGGTTCAAAGTCCGCTTTGGAACTGTACAGTTGGATGCCGTGATGCCGAGTGATATTTTGACATATTTGGTTCCTTGTCAATCCCAGATGGACGGACACGTCGTTTTTGCAAAGGATCCACAAAGTCAAGTGCAGAGTGCAATGGGTGTATGGATACCGCGGGAAGGGTCGCTTTACCCGCTGGATTCGAACACGCCGATATAGATAATCTTGCGTTGCTGATAGGTGATCACTCTCTGCCACCCGTTGTACCCGCCCCATATTGATGATGTCTGAATGTTACATCAAAGCTGATATGCTTGAGCGATTGATCGCGCATAATGACCGGATACCTCTGCTCCCGTAGGTTTTTCTTGTGATGCTCACCTCTTCTGAACGTTGTTTTGATCCTCTTTTTGATTCATTTAGCGAAAGTCTGTCCCGATTCCATTCCAGGTCAGCACCTGGCATATCCGTGCTCGATTACCTTCGCCGCATAATCCGTTTTACCAAGGTGGAGGTCTGTCCGTTCTCTCTCCAAAACACGTCTTGCGATCTAAACCCGTCTCGGTTTGCAAGAAATCATGCCTGCTGCTCCTTCTACACTATGTTGATCAGATCTGCGCACGGATGCCCCTCTTTACGTTGTCTTCCCTCACCTGTCATCGTTTTATCATCGCCTCCATCACCGTCTGCAGCAAGGGTTTGTGCGATACGTTTTGTACGAACAGCCTCTACGCACGTGTCGGTGGTATTCCCGTCTCTGAGCTCAACGTCCTCGAACGCGAGTTTCTTCGCATGATCGATTGGAGACTGACGGTGAGCACGTTTTTCTCGATTCCACTTTTCATCTCATCCTCCGTGTTCCCCTCCACCCTACCCCATTCTTCCTTTCCTTCTCTTCTTTCAAGGTTTTCTCAGCGCTTGTACCGGTCTTGACGTGTCTATCTTTTTTTTTTTCCTCTCCCTCCTTCCCTCTCTCTCTCTCTCTGTGTTTCATCTCCGGCCGGTCGCTTTTTCGGCGAAATGGTCAGTGCACGCGCGAAGTCCTTCAAGAGTATTACGTCAATCTCGTTCGCACCGATAGCAGTGGGAGATTTTTCATTCCAAACTCGCCTTGCCTGGCGGAGAGCTCGGTCTCCTCGGAGAGCGAGCTCGAGAGTGTGGCATCGCGATCGCCCTCTCCTCAAGGCCAGTCCTCGATGGACAGCCGCGCCCGGCGTTCGTCATCGCAACACGAACCGTCGACGATTCTCATCGAGACGGCAACGCTCACGCCACAGGCACCTCAAGCCCCTACGCTTGAGCAAAACATGGCATTCGCGGATCTACAGAATTCACTTGGGGGAGGGTCAGGCATGCCTTTGGTACGACGCTAGTTAGCAGACCGGATACTTTTATGCTTAAGAGGATAGAGTGGAACAAGGGGGCAGGGCGTCTTCTCATTGGACCAACGGTATCATAGCAACCAGTTGTATTTTGCATCCGCATGGAACAAACACATCGATACGTATGTGCATCGAAAACAAACACAAGTACCCTATCAGCGAAACAAACGAATGACTTGATTTACAATATTGGCTATGCTAGTAACACGTTATCATTGAAATGAGTTTAGTAGAGAATTGTTACAGTCCAGTGATCTGGTGAAGAAAATAGTGAAGAACGAGTGGTTGGGTTGTGATTTTCAAGAGTCGCGGACCTGGCGAGAAATAAGAAAAGATGACACCTGTCTAGATGTTGAGCACGCATCGATATCCGGAACAGGATTGACTTCATACCGCGAGCATCGCTACCTAACAATACACAAACGCGAGCGACAGCAAACAGCACACACCGCCATGTTACTTGTAGAGTCAGGGACCTGCATCACAAACATACATGAGTTCCCAATCAAACAAACACCGAGGAATACGAACAAGAGGGTAAAGAAGGAAGCGAAGTTGACAATGGCCCATGTCACTAACATCACATTCACCGCCTCAGGGCAGATAGCATCTTCGCCAGCGCGTTGATCTGGCCCTTCTGAACCTTCCTCGGTGCACTTTCGCTACCTGTCTCGTTGACCTCGCGAACGCCATCGAGATCTGTGGTAGAGGTAGCGGCATCGCGACGCTGATGAACACCGTGCTTTTGAGGCGCACCCGGGCGCTCGCTGATAGTGTCGAGGATGGGGTCTTTGGGTTTGCGCGTACGAGGCTTGCGCTGGGGAGGCGGTTGACCAAAAATGTCCCCAACAGGGTTCGGGTGTAGCTGGCGCGGCAGCTGGCCCAATTCCCAAGGTACACCAGACATCACTGCACACCGACAAATAAGTGCAAATGTCAAAAATGACGACGCATCCTCACTTTTGACATTCTTGGGAATAGCCTGCTGTTCCTCGATGCTTCCGGATGCCTTGGTGTGAGTCGATGTCTTGGTGTGTGCCCTCCAGCTACTACTCGATACACTCGTCGCCATTGTACTGATGCTCCGTGCACTCGAATTGCTGTACCGCGTAAACGCACTCGTAGAGGTGCTTGCGCTCGAAGTCGTGGACATCGAACTTCGCCAGTTGCTCTTGTTGGCAGAACTGGACAGCACAAAGCTGGTGGTGTCCGAGCCTGCACTACGAACCGAAGGAGGAGACGCCCCACGAGATCCTCTACGATCAACATAGCCACTGTTACCATAAGAGAATGAAGAACCATGTCCGTGTCCGGTGGATGTGCTCCAGTCATTGGCGGACTGTGGTTGCCGGCCACGTCCCCAGGTGACCGCTTCATCAGCAAAAGAACGCTGTGAAGGTGGTGACACGCGGGAGTAGGGCGAATGAGTAATGTGTGGCTGCTGACCGACAGCGGAAGAGGCGCTGTTGGATGGTGGCATAGGCGACAAACCCATAATCAGATTTGTTACATTGCTGGCAGTACCAGGAGCTGGTTCATCCAAACAAGAATGGCCCTTGCCTCCGAAAGAAAGCTTCCACTTGGATGACTTCTTGGCAACGGCAGGGGTGGCAGAAGGTAAAACAGGCGAAGCGGAAGCATCTGCAGCAGCAGGGCGTGATTCGACAAGCGCGGTGGGCGTTTTGGAGGATGCAAAACTGGTCGGACGACTCATGTCAACGACAGGCGACGACAGGATGGAAATTTGACGCGAGGAAGCACGCGATGCCAAACTAATCTGTCTTGCAAGGGTCTGCGAAGCGGAGGCAAGTACCTCCAACGTCTCGTCCACGGCATCGCCTGCAGCCTGCTTGCTCCTTCGCGCGCCACGGCGTCCTCGTTTCTTCATCGAACGACTGCGTCCATCGTCGGCCTCTGCATCAGGGTTCTGTTCATGATCAGCATCGAGCTCATCTGCCGCCTCCACCTCCTCGATCACCTCTATATGAGAGGGTTTCAGGATTTCATTCCCTGTCTCCTCTATGAATGAGACGTCCAAGTCATGAACTGTCTCCAAACCCGATCCAGTCCTTTCAAACGCAGGTCCAAACGAAGGGGCCCGCGACAAACTGCGAGAGTGAATGACTGGCGTTCGACCGCCTGCGCGGGACGAAGGACGGCGTGAGGGAGGGCATGACGACAAGGTGTGACCAAGGGTGATAGAAGAGGAAGAAACGACACGTTTGTGGCCGTTGACGGGACGAACGGTCGGGGCAGGCTCGGATAACAAAGAAGGGAGATCCTTGATCCAAAGCCCGAATTCGCGTGCGGTGACGGGGGTGGTCGTGGTGGTGGATGGAGAGAAGGAGACGGTAGGAGGGAGACAGAAGACACGAGTAGCAAGAAATTCGGCGACGGTTGTGGTCATACCGGTGAAGCGCTGCATGAAGAAGTTGGAGCCATATTGACGGAAGAGGCTGAAAGAGGAGCAGACACCTTGGGCGGTATCCGTCCAAGGATTGTAATGGTACAACCTGAATCAAGGATGACGAGAGGACATCGGGATGAGGGATGGGGGACATACATGTTGATCAAAACGATACCAAGGGACCAGACGTCGGCAGGAGCGGGGCGATAAGTGGGTGCACAGTTGTTCCTACACTCAAAACTCATGTACGGGGCGCTTCCACAGTCCATGTCGGAGCACTCTGCTTCGGTAGTAGAAAGACCAAAATCTGTCAGCTTGACGACGACGCGACGTTCACCGTTGACAAAAGCATCCGTGACGATGAAGTTTTCTGGTTTGATGTCGCGGTGGAAGACGCCTTGTTCATGACAAGAGGCCACGGCGTCACACATCTGGGAGAACATGCGAGCAATCAACCGGAGGCGTGTAGGGCTGAGGAGCTGAGAGGGATGGAGGGAAGCGAGAAGAGATGGAGTGGGGGGAGTGCGGGAAGGGGACGAGAGGATGTCTTCGGACGCGAGGGGGGTTGGATCGTAATGGTCACGTGCTTGCTCGAGAAAGTAGAACAAATCCTCGCCTGGAACGTACTCGAGCAAGAGAAGTAAAAAGGCAGGGGTTTCAAAGGTGCGATGGAGGGTGACGATGTTGGGGTGTGGACGAAGAGACTGATGGATGGTGACCTGAGGGAGGGTGGATATTAGAGTAAACCAGTGAATTGTGGAGGACTAACTTCTGTCATCTGTGCGGCGAGAGCATCCTGATCGAGATTGGCTTTGCTGAGACACTTGAGGGCAAAATTACGACCATAGGTAGCGTAAGAACTTGAACGGGTATGTTCACCAAGATCGAGTGCACCGCAATGGCCATCGTCTGAAGGGAGAGCACGAGAGAGAACCTCACGTACGAGGTAGACGACGGCATAGGAACCCGTACCGAGTTTGCGAACGACCTCGAACTCGTTTGCAAGGTCAGAGTCGTCGGTATCGTCGTGCGAGACGGGGGGAGGACTGAGATGAATGAGATGGTCCTGCAAGGGAATGCCTTCGCCGATGAGATCGCCGGGAGCGAGAACGTCTTCGATGATGGAGGAACCGGAGGAGTACTGACGGGTGGAAGGAGCGCCAGGACGGAGGGAGGAAGAGGAAGGGAGGGCAAGGGAAGCGGAGGGAAGGGGGCTAGGAAGGGAGAGGGGGCTGGCTGGCGGGGGAGACAAGAGGGTGGGAAGGGGGAGAGGGGAGGGGAGGGGGGAGGAAGCGGGGGAGGGAAGAGGAAGGGGGGAAGAACGCGGAAGAGGAGAATGGTTCAGGGGGAGAGGATGCTGCTGGGAAGGGCGGACAGGACGGTCTTTCGTGAAGCGCTTGTTGAAAAGACGAGAAGCGGAAGGGGGGTCATTAGGACGATGGTCTGGTAGGATATCTTTGCGGGGTTTGTAGGAAATGGGGAGGGGAATCGGCTGAGCGGAGTACTGCAACATGAGTTGGTGAAGACGAGATACAGAAAGGTATTGATGGTAGGGGCGACCTCGGCGGGGGGAGGGATCAGACGAGACCGGCTGAGAGTCTGAGGAAGCCAGGGCCGATGAACATGCAAAGAGTCTATGATGAAAGAAAAAGAAAAGAAAAAGAAAAGGAAGACCGTCCTGAGATATAAAGAATTAAGAGGTGAGGGGAGGAAGGAGGAGGAGGAGGACGTACGAGAGCAAGCGCCAACTGTGGGGACGAAGCGACGCGCAGCCTGAACGAGAAATCATCCGCGCGGGAAAAACGAAGTAATGAGGATTTAGTGTATGTCACGGTCACGGTGATGTGACCCGCAGTTCTCCCCCCTTGCCGTTTACGTCGTTGGGTTCCACATGGTCGTCTTATCGTACTCACCCCGATCGATCTTGAAGCATGCTATTCGTGTCGTTCTTCCTCCGTACCTGTCCATGTGCTCAACCTGACCCACCGCATCGTGGCGCATTCCCTATCACCGTCGTTTCATGCCACCTCACGCATAGTGATATATTCTCTTTTTTCTCCACCCTGACCGGTGCCTTCCGTGTGGGGCCTTCGCTTCTGCCGTTTATGAAAGCCTTGAGCTCGCAGGAAACCCTGACCCTGACTGGCTGGACCACTCCAGCAAAAAAAAAAAAAAAAAAACATTGCGCTCGCAGCATCGCCATCCAGCCGATCCATGCATGGTACGCAAGGCATCTGAGTTATCGATAGACCCACTCGGTGGGCGGTGCTTTCGTGATGCACACCAAATACGGTAGCCGTCATTTATGTCGCTTCGGCCGAGCGTCCGTGTGGCACGGTCTGCTGCCTACGTCGGGTAAAGCCAGTCGACGCTACGTGTCACTACTGACTGGCATGTTCTAGAAGCGTATTCCCCTCGTGACATCCTCCACGTTAGCAGTACCAAGTTCCATTCCCGCCCTCATATCGTATCGAACAATGCAGACATTGCATCATCTTCACATGATGCCCATTTCCCATCATGTTACCAGGACAATAGGGACTCTTGCCACCAAGTCCCCCCTTCAATCACCGACGTGTTCTCCATAACCGACGCACTTTCCCGTCTCGTGACGTGTCCCCACCGAGTCCTGGGACCCGCGTCCAACCGAAAATGGTCTCTTGTTCCCGCTCATTTTGGGAATCATACCGGCAAGCGCGAGCATCAACGACGAACCCTGTTCTATTCAAAGATGTATGGTTGCTGTCCGCCCAGCAAACTTTGGCTCCTTTTTGTTCAATTCAGCACCATTGATCATGCTTCCCATTCCCCAGCCAACACTGCGTCGCCCTACAAGAGTTGACCCAACAGAGACCCGAACGGTCCGGATCTTGACTCGCATACTATTTCCCCCGCTGCGGCATCTTTTTTATACGCTGCGCATGCAAAGGGCCGACGGGCATGTTTACTGACCCTTGCGGTGGTTCGAACAACAATATTTGGATTCATGTTGACACCCAGCCATCAAACATTGCCCCTGACACCCTGCAGTTTCACTCAGGCCTGACTTCAGTCCACAAGCGAACGGTGTCAACACTTGCTCGTATCTAGGGTGATCCCATTCGTCTGATAACAATAGTACTGTTGTACCTTTCTTGGACTAAGATTCCCTAATGCCGTCGAAACCGTTTCGAGTTCTTTGCTCTCTCTCATGCAAAAGATCTCAGACATCGTTACCTCCACTTTTCGTATCGACACCAAGGACGGTCGTCCCGTCGCTTGTTCGTCCGGAGATGGTACCGTCGTCTGGTCCGACATCTTTGGTCTCGGTTGGCGACTTGGCATCTCCTACAACCCCAACGAGTGGTTTGCCAAAGTCCATTTGTATCTCGACCACAATCTCTCCCACTCAGAGCAAGATCAAGCCATCACGTCTGTCTCTCTCAAAGATTCTGCAGACAAAGATGCAACGGCGCATAGGCAGAGGGTGACCACCATCACACATTTCGGTCATGGTCCACCCACCCTCCTCGGCTCATGGTCCACATACGATCTCTCTTCCCATCCCTACGTGTCGCTGACCCTCACCACAAAGACGCGGATCCCCCACCCCGTCTCAGACCCACTGTCTTCAGCAGCGCTGGCAATGCACCAATCCATGGAGACTGGTGACTTTGTGAACACCAAATTCTATGCCTTCTCTGCCAAGCGCCCCAATGGCAGCGCCGGCAAGCCGCGCGTCGTGTACGTCAACAGCGACAGCATCGGGTTGGCGCTACCCAAGTCTACCTCCGGTATCGACCGTGTCCCTCTCTTACACCCTCGTCCGAACTTATATCACGATAGGCGCAAAGCAGGCCAATAGTAATGGGTTGCCCCCCAAGTTTTTGTTCAACATGTCCAGTGACCACCAAGTCACCAGTGATGCCGTGCTCAACGAGTACGAGTACGAACTAGATAGCGACCTCGATGACGATGAGGACGACGACGATGACGACGATGACGACGATGACGACGATAAAGACCAGTTCCAGCCCAACTCTGTCAGTCTTCCCGGCGGGTTTCAAACAGCATCCTCCTCACAGCCGCATATATCCAGTAAGCCCCACCGTTGAATCTATAAGCTCCACGGCAGATCATCCTAGCAG
>JBBPMP010000091.1:0-68056 GCA_038090395.1 Boletales sp. KT-2023a | reverse complement strand
AAGACTCAGACTTCTTGATCCGACTGACTCTTACACAGGTAAAATGATCCTTAACCTTTCCGAAGGTTTCCGGAATAATTCCGGAATATTCCGGAACTTGTTCCGGATGGTTCCGGATGGTTCCGGATGATTCCGGAAGTCTCTAGAATTTATTTAGAGTAAAAACATCGATTTACAATGTTTTTACTAATGTTCTCAATCTGCTTTAGGGCAGGTTAAGTAGAACATGATTATATATGCTAATATATACTTTATTAGCATTATTCATTCATGTGTTATCATTTTATTTTGTCAGCTGCCAATGGAATAATCATCAAAGACATTAACTACCTTCATTCATTCATGTACATATTTCTGAGGTAATGCAGGTATGGCAGAAAGTTATTCCAAGCTGTTAAAATCACATTGAGTAGTATTTTTTTTTCTGCTGTAACTTGCAATTACATGCAGCATGTCAAATCAAACTCAGAGCTTGAAGCTCACTCAGGGTTCAAGTTTGGGGTATGATTTACTATTCAAATAATGGGATTGTCTACATGAAGTCATGATTGTATGAAAGATTAAGAGAAAAGTATGATTTTTGATACGACTCATAGGCAATTCCACCAACGACAACGATGGTACAGACCTCCGCTGCTTACTCAGCCATTTCACACACGCTCATGTGCACCCGGGGTCCTTTCCTGGCTGTTTCCGAGGCGCAACTTTTTCAAAAATTGCTTTCCAGAAATATGAAAGCGCTGTAAAACGTCCGGACACACTTGTATTACAGGCCTGGCCAAATGTATTACAATGCTGGTGCCTAAAAGGTAACTTCATCAAAACACTTTTGCTGTAAAGGCCATGCACTACTTTGATTGAGAATCACTCTGTTGGTATGTTTTTATCTGTATAATAACTATGCATCCTTATCGTGTCACTTCCCCCTCTAAGTCCCGAAACTGCCGAGACGAACAAGCTTACGACGACCACAACTGTTTGATCTTAGTGATGATCGCTACAATGAAAACGTACGTGAGCGCGATGGAACAAAAGAGAGATAGACAGTCTTACATCGAGGATCAAGACCCTGGTAAGGAATCTGCTCGCTGAGACCGCCGCAGCCCTCCTTGATGGTGCCAATGTATCCGTACCGCGGAGTGAGTCCGCGCTCAAGTAGCCACGTGCCAAATTTGGACCCAAGCTGTGTAAAACGATCAGGATCGTTGTCGGCCAGCCAGTATGGTAATACGTACGCCCGTCTTCTGGTTCAGCGACTCGACGACGAGGACGAAAGGGCTCGAGCCAATCTTTCGAATGGTCTGGGAAGAGAATGTTCACAATGTCGTCTTTCCATGCCACATGATCTGGCTCACCTCTTCGTCAACAATGTTGAGCGTGGGCTTATTGATCAAGCCCACGTCCAAACCTTCCCTACGGCATCGCAGCACGGCATCCCAGGAACGATACAGCGTCTCTCCAAACGACACAACGTATCCCGCTTTGCCTTCCACGATCGTCTCATCCTTTCCGGGGACGAATCGATAGTCACCGCCAAAGAACTTGGTCGTGCCATCTTCCTTGAGTATATAAGGGACCTTGGAGCGGGTGGAGAAGATGAAGCGTATGCCCCGTTCAAAGAAAACACGTTGCACGACGGCAACCATTTGCAAGGGGTCTGCTGGGAAGTAGAGCCAAGATTGGACATCTGAGAGGCCATTGTCGGCAAAGAATGAGTTGACACCAAAGTGACAAGTGTTGTCCGCCATTTCATCGACTATGTGGGTTAGGAACCGGTTGACGACCGCAACTTTTCAAATGAGCGCATATACTCACCTCCCGAATGCGAGAAGTGGGAGAGAATGTTGCAGTGGTTCAGTCGTGCCATGGTGATCTCAGAAATAACCATCTCAAGGAACGCAGAGAAGGTGGAGAAAACACCGAACTTGTCAGCATCGAAACCGAAGCCGGCGGCGGCGGCAAAGTTGCCACGTTCCATGATACCGGATGGAATGAACACTTCTGGGTGCTTTTGGTGAATGACCTTGAGACCAGTAGAACCCTCCAAGTCGCCTGATCGTGAAATAATACATAAGCCTGATATTTGATGGTGTCGCTCAACATCGCTCACTATCGATGACCATAACCTTCTTGGCGGCCTCTTCTTTGGAAAGTTTGTCGAGGACCAAATTGACCGCTTCACCAAATATGGCACGGTTTGCACCCGTCTCTTTGGTCGAACCGATGTAGGAGTAAACGCTGGAAGCGGGTTTAATGCTGCCCAAAATGCCTGTGATAGTGCTCTCAGGATATCCGCGCGAAAGGAGATATTTTGTGGCAGCCTTGACGGGAATAACGTCGTGGCCATGTGTAGTTCCTTCGATGTCTGCGATACCGGGGGCCATGGTGCGCTTAGCAATGACTGTGGGAACGTCAGCTGATTCAACAGTGGGCACCGAACATTGGTACATACCGGCGGCAGGGCCATCATAGTTAACAACGGATGCGACCGCACCCCAGAGAGCATCAATGTCCTCGCCCTGGACGGTGACGACCTTGAGGCCATGACCCTCGAGGGTCTTCTGCAAGTCGTAACCCTTGAGGTAGTCGGAGGGGTGACCGGCAATGGTGACGTCATTGTCATCGATCAGAAGCTTGATGTTCAAGCCCTGAGCAACGGCGAGACGGGCAGCCTCAGCGTCATTTCCCTCCTGCTGTGAACCATCTGAACCAAGGCAGAAAATGACTTTGTCTCTGTGGGCGAGAGCGACACCGTTCACATGTGGCCACATGTGACCGAGACGACCGGAGGAAAACTTCACGCCAGGTGTCAGGCCAAGTTCGGGGTGTCCCGGAAGCTTGGAGTATGCTTCGCGGTAGTGCAGAAGCTGTTCGGGGGGGATGTGACCATCCAGCGCAGAGAGGAGGTATTGTGTCGCAACACGGTGACCTGTTGATCGAGACGCGCCAGTGAGTAAGTAGTGGACATAGAACGAATGGGCATACCAGCCTCGTCAAAGAGAATAGGGAGGTATCTGTCCGAATTTTCGAACAAGCTGAGTGCTATGCAAACTTCCGGGACGGTGTCATAGGCGCCACCTAGTGGGATGGGTTGAATAAGCTGGCATCTAGAACAAGCAGGATGGACAACCTGTGTGCCCGCTGACACCACGGGCGGCACCGGTAGCGGTAAAGAAGACGATGGCATCGCGAAGGAGCTGAATGTTGTGCTGGAGCGTGGCTCTTTGTTCCGCAGTCAACTGGGGCTGTGATGGGTCGAGCGTCAATCTAGAAATAGACATGGTAAGATCGTCCGGATCGACTAGAATCGAGCTACTTCTTGTATTTATTGAGATCGACGGGGAACGTGCTCAAGGGGGCGGCCATCGTTGGTAGTGAACAAGCGGTGGGGGGTTCGACCGAGTTGATCTCGACGACTTATCAATCTTATCCGTGTGAATCTTGCAGCGCCGCTGGCCAGGAACGTTCGATGTCCGTGTACAAGCTTACTACCCGACGGGCAGTGACTAACCCCGCTATATTGAAGCGCGCCCAGATCGTGAGCATATCAACTTCCCCTTCCTGCCTGCCATGCGGAACGCGGGTAATTCCCCACGGATATGCTCAGTCACGCCCACACTGGAATGCACCGCAACGTATCTCACTTTGTAATCCGGAGGGCAGCGAGAGCCGATTCTGTGATATATGAACGCAGGTACCTATCTGCTACGGTGACCAGATTTGCGGGTGAAGAGAGGAACGAACTGAACATAATGACAGTGAACCTCTTCTCGCGGCCAGGTCTGACCGTAAATGCTGAAGTGCCTGTGCTACGAGAACCTGTCTCATATGTGTGAGAGAACAGGAGTTCTCTCCTTGGATGGAGCGATATCCTGGATCCAAGAACCTCACGTTCACGGGAGTGGTCAATAATAGTCGTCTCTAAACATGACCCATTCGACATACCGTACTCACCCATTGCTAAGACGTCGTATCGACCTTGTGTGGGTCCAAAAATTTCGACGTGGATCTATGATATCGTTATATTGTCAGCGACGACGATTTCAAATGGAAAATCAAGCCAGTGTGCAAAGTTAAACTATCTGATTGTAAGTAGATGAAAATTAAAATTTGAAATTATTTTCTTCAACTTAACTATTACTAATATAATGACGCTCGACCCAGCACGTGACACACGCATTCCCATTGACTCCCAAGTATTTCGAGGAGCTTTCGGCCAGACGCGCCTCAAAATCTACGAATTGCCACGATCTTTTGCAAAGGGAGGATGGAAAACGTGAGCCAGCTCCAGCCGGCAGTTCCTCCTCAAGTACAGACAAACTCCAGTGAAGCTACTGAAAAGGATGCCGACGTATGCTTTACAGCACTTTACGCCCGTCTCATTGTCTGATTCCAACCTCTACAGTTTCTAGCGCTCCGCCTTGTCAATAAACGTGCTCGTTTAAGATTGTCTTCCAACCCACTCGATCTAGCCTCCTTTCCTGGAAAGGCTAGCCTATTCGCGATCATAAATTCAAAAGGATGGTTCGCAGCAGTCACTCGAGAGGCTGGTGGCGCGTCAAGTACGTGCCAGATCCATTCAATGTGCTCTTCGGTTGACCCGCATTACGGGGCACAGCTTTGATTCTCTCTCCACTTGCGGAGTTGCGTTCTGCACTCGCAGCAGCGTCGGACGACGAGGAACATCTATTTAGGCCCCAGAGACGCGTTCCGATCGCCGGCGCACCCCCGCATATCCTCACGTTTGCGTGCAACGGCTCCAGAATTCTTTTAGGATTGCTAGATGGCTCTATCCACGTGTTTTCTTCCGACCAATTATTCTCCAGCGGTGAAGGTCCCGTGCAACCCATCCACGTATTTGCCCCATCGCTCTCCGCGCCTCTTCTGTCCATACAACCTAACCCGGGCGACATCCCTGATCTCATAGCCGTTTTGAGGGATTGCGCTAATAGTCCAGGGTCTCTAGCAGTGGAACTGCTTGACGTGCAGAAGCTTATGTCCTCTGGTGGTTGGATGGCCGGAAAATCGCCCAGTACAACGCCAACCTCTAGTAAGCTTCCTTTTTTTCAGTATTGACTCGTTCTGATCCCTTCAAAGTTTCTTGGTCTCCGAAAGGCAAGCAGCTGGCACTCGGTCTTCAAAGCGGTGATATAGTCACTTTCATTCCAACCGCTACGGCTACTCCAAAGTTCTGCATACCGCATTCCCCCTCAGCCAATAATATGAGTGTCATAGCCGTGCACTGGCTGTCGACTACCTCATTCCACACGATATATGCACCACCATATCAACTTACTCCGGACGTGGGGCAAGCTCATTTCCACGTTTCGCTGGATTCTAAGAGCAACTCTACGCAAGATATCCGGTTCAACAGCCCATACTTACCTTACCCTGGTCTCCGTCCCCCAGGCGAATTCGTAGTTTGCCTTCGGGGTTGGGATCCATCAAAGGTGTTACTCTTCATTGGAGACAGCACTTCGTCGGACATTGGTTTGATTGGCAGTATGGGGAACGATGCTGGCGAAATTTGGCACAACTTTTCGTTGGAAGAAACTTCTACGCCCAGCTTGCCGTTAGACAAGGACGAAAACGACACAGTTTTACTCGGAATTGACGTGGATTTGACGAGTCCCGAGTCATATCGTCACTCTACAGCATCTGGTGAGGCCCTCGAGCTGCCTGCTCACCCCGTCATGTATGTTTATGCGTCGGATGGGACGGTACTTGGATGGCACGTGCTCAATGTGACTGGGGCATCCTATCCCGGAATGACAACGACGGTGAATGCGTCGACAGCCGCATCCAGTGTGCCGCCTAGCATGGTGCGTGAGCTGTCTTCGGATATGCAGACGACTCCTGCCATTTCGCCTACCACATCTGGTCCGATGGAGACTTCTTTTACTAAGGCCCCATCTACCGTGTTCGGTCAACCGTCCCCCTTCGGCTCTCAGGACTCTGGCTTTGGTGCCTCGGGGCCTGCTTTTGGTCAACCTTCTGCCTTTGGCCAGCAACCCGTGTTCAGTAAACCTTCCTCACAAACGCCTACGTCAGTCTTTGGTTCCACAACCATTTCATCAACATTTGGACAACCATCTACACCTACTTTCAACTCTGCCTCTGCCGTACCCGGTGGCGGGTTTGGTGCTTTCAGCTCTGCAGGACCCGCTAAATTTGGACAAACTACATTTGGCTTCGGAGGACCACTTCAAACAACGACACCAACACAGCCACTCCCAACATCCGTTCCCGAAGAAAGTATGGTGGACGACGCCCCATCGTTGGCTGGCTTTGGCCTCGGTGCCGCAAACTCTGAGGTTGCTGATTCAAAACCGTCCATCTTTGGCAAGCCCAACACCTCGTCGGTGTCTTCTATACCACAGTCGACCCTAATCAAACCAGGCACCGGCTTTGGAGCATTCAGTGGTTTCGACCAGAAGCAAAGTCCGTTCATGCAACCCACTTCGGTGTTTGGTGCAAAGACGTTCCAACCCACATCAGACAGCACTGACTCGACCCCGTCATTGGGTGGCTTTGGCCTTGGTGCGGCAAATTCTGAAGACGCTGACTCTAAACCATCCATCTTTGGCAAGCCGAGCGTCCCCGCGCCTTTTGCCTCACAGCCGACCAACAGCGATCTAGTTAAACCGGGCACTGGTTTTGGAGCGTTCGGCGCCTTCAACCAGAAGCAAAGTCCGTTTGCCAACCCTCCCGCCTTTGCTTCCCAACAACCTTCTTCGGGATTTGGCGGGAGCACGTTCCAATCCAAACCAGAAGGTACACCATCTACATCGCCGTTTGGTACTGCATCTTCGTTCAGCACCGGACAGTCGGCTTTCGGCAAGGCCACCCCCACCTCCGCGTTCGGGCAGTCATCTTTCGGTCAACCTGGTATTTCGGCCTTCGGCAAAATGGCTTTTGGAGGCGCTGTTGTCTCTACGACACCCGCTCAGTCACAAGAAGACAACAAGCTCAAGCCAGTGTCTGACTTCACTCTTTCGGCTACGCCAAGCCCGACGCCTCCACAAACAGCCTCTCCCCAGCCTACTTTTGGAGCATCCTCGATGCCGAGCGGAGCATTCAAAAGCGCGTTCCCACCGGCCAGCACAACGCCAACTCAACCACCTCCTACTTCTAGCGGCGGTGGCTTTGGCGCATTCGCGAGCGGTGGCGGCGGCTTTGCGGCATTCTCGTCGGGAGGAAACAAATCATTTAGTGATCTCCTGCGTTCTGCTGGGGAGGACAAGACATCCAAACCTGCGCCGCCAGACTCAATGCCTACAAAACCAGCGCAACCTTCACCGCCTCCTATTTCGACTACGCCCGCCTCTACACCTAGCAAGGTGCCGTCTAAGGAACCCTCTCCGCCTCCAGTTGTTACAAAAACCGAACAAGAGGGGCCGGAAATCGTTGAGGTGGGAACGAGTGAGGTACCTGCTGTGCCTAAGGAAAGGCCGGCCGAGGTCATCGTGACACCGGAGGCATCATTGGAATCCATCTCGTCTTCCACGACCTCGTCGTTTATTAAGGTTGAGGAAGATGGAGAGGTTGATGAAGGAAGAGCGCGTGAGTCTCAGGTGGCTGAAGTGCGTGAGGTGGAAGGGGAGGAACTGGGCGAGATGGTGGAAGAGGGAGCGGAGGAAAGTGGCGAAGTCGATGATGATGATGATTCTGAATACCTCCCATCATCAGAGTCAGATGAATCAGAAGAAGAGGATTCTGAGGGTATGTCAGAGTCGGCCGAGGAAGAAGAAACCGAGGAGAGAGAGGAGAGGGTGGTTGAGCCCACGGAGGTTCCGTTGCCCATAACACCAGCATCCACGAGGTCACCGTCCACTACACCCAAAGCAGAACATCCCAAGATTTCCGTCTCTGTCTCACCACCACCCCAAGGACCCTCGACGTCTGGTGTGCCTCGCGTTTCGCCAGTCAGGGAGCTTAGTACGACGCCTCCTGATTCGCCTGTCAAGGACCCCCCTTCAGGACCAGTATCTGTCCAGGCGCTTAAACCCTCTCCTCCACCGTCCTCGCCTTTTGGCGTGGCTCTTCGTACAAACAACCGCCCAGTACGCAGTTCCCCGCTTGCAAGTGCGCCGCTTGTTCCCGATGGCGAAACGGAGAAACTCCCCGCTGTCTCTCAGTCGGCACCTCCAACGCTGATTGTTCAGCCTGCTGCAGCGAAAGCACCCTTCGGTCAATGGACTCCCCCTCCCTCTGCGAAACCGGTGGAAGCTGAGTCGACCGCCCCAAAGACACCATCATTGTTGTCGTCGTTCACCCCTCCAGGCGAGAAGCCTATACCTACGGCCTTTGTACCTAAGAGTACTCCACCTCCAGTGCCGCCCTTGTTGGCGTCCGCAGACATGGCCACACCGACGGGCGCGACGACTGCCACCCCTGGCCCATCAAACGTTAACTCGTTCTCAAGCCCGTTCGCGTCGAGTGCAACGCCAACCTCCTGGGGTACGCCTGCGAGGTCCAGAGACATCACTCCCCCGCCGACGAAGGCCGCTTCACCAGTCTTTGGCGGACAGCCTGTGTTCGGGATGGCACCAGCGGTGCCCTTGTCAAGTTCGCCCTCCCCTTCCGCGTCGCCGTTTTCGTCGTACACCCCGGGTCCGAGTCAACCGTCGATGTTTCCAAAAGCGCCATCGCCTGCTCAGACGCCGTCGCCGACGCCAGAACAGGGCATGCAAGCGGAGTGTCTTTTGCTTGTAACTACGCTGACGAAAGAATTGGATAACGTGCGTCTTTTCTGTTATTCATCACTGTGTTGAGTGATCGATGTCGTATTCTAGCTTAGGGAGCGTGCGGTGGCAACCTCGGCAAAAGCGGAGGAGCTTCGGAGAACGTCTGGCAAAATGCATCGAACGGCCGACCTTGGTGATCCCCTGCAGTGGGTCTTTGGTGATATCGAAGAATATGGGAGGGTATTAGTAGACGTTCAACTGGACGTCAAAAAACTCAAGTTGGAGCGGGTATTCTTGCGCAAGGCGTTGAAAGAACTGGGTAGCAATATCCTGAAGGGTACGTTTCGAGGCATACGTCGTCGTCGTCAGCTCACAATTTCCAGTGAACACGAGAAAGGAAGAGCTCGCGCGATTTCACAGGGCAAAAACAGACGCCGAATATGCGAAGATGCTCAAGGTTCGCACATTGGCACCAGAATATGCAGAGTCGCAATCCCAACTGCGGAAGAGTATCGGAGTACGTTTGAGGTGGTCGTTGGGCTGCAACGGTCGCTGACGTCATCCATAGGCGATTAGGGACCGTGTTCAAAAACTCGAGGATCACTTGCAAATATCGAAAAAAAGGATCAACGAAGTCAGGACGGGCCGGCCCAGCCTAAGGCGAGTGTAGCTATACCCATCGGGGATGTTCGTTCTCAACTCTACCCTAGACCGCCGTCTCTGGACACCGTGAACCGCGCGTTCCGTAACATAGACATCGTCATCGATCAGCAAAAGCAAGATATGTCTCGGCTGCGGCAGCGCATGGGCAAACTAGAGATCTCAGGGGGCGTGAGTGCCCGGGATCAGCTCACGTTATCCTCGTCGCAACGACCTCTGAACGTCACGCCGAACGTCGCTGTTACCACCGCTGCGGCGTTGAATGCAGAGCGATCTGCACAAAGGCTCAAGAAGGCGTTGCTAGCCTCTAGAACGCAACCCCTTTTGAACACGACGGCGACAGCCTCACCACTTGAGTCCTCCTTCCAGACACCGCAGAAGAGTGCGGCGGCCAAAGTGGAGGCGAAGACGCCAGAGGGGGCGTTCAGCATGCCGATCACACCGATGAGTTTCCCTGTATCGATACCGGACTGGACGCCGCCGCCGCCACCATCGTCGCCATTTGGCAGTCCGGTCGCGCACGACATCACGCCGTCGCGGAGCCGAGGGGCAACGAAGCATCATCAGAAGCCGATCGCGCTTAAAAAGAGTGGGAGTCCGGTCGGTCAGCAATTGTCGTCGTCGTTTGGGTGGGGACCGTTGGAGCCTATTAAACCGGTGTCGCAGCTTCCGTTTGCGATACGTCCTGCAGGTTCGGGTTAGGAAACGAGTGATCTTTATGGCTGGTTTTTTCTGTGATGCTGCTTGTAGCGTACGAATGTATGTTGTCGATTTCTGTGCTCAAATTCACACATGATCACGATTTTACGGTCTCTGATGTAAGCAGTGCCAGCGGGGACTTGTAGCACCGTTTGACACCGGATTTACACCCACCTTATTACCATCCAGCGTAGGTGATCGATGATCTATTACTCTATCACGCTTATCTGTGATAATGATAGTTGGCATTGTGTTCCTTCGGATGGTCATCGTCCCAGTGGTTGTTCATGTAGCCCATCCAGCAGTCATGAACAGGCTCAGCAAACAGTTGGTCGATGACAGTGATGTAGGTGCACACCAGCTCTTAAGGCCATCTCACATAGAGAGCCCACCCAGATATGATATTTTAATGGGAAATCTTCTGCTTGTTCTGTACAGTCTCAAAGAAAAGGATTTGCACAGGTGTCAATATTGTCCATGCCAGCCGCCGATTTGGAATACTAGGTTCCATCTCAACTTTGTAATTACTCGATACGCTCCCTACTCTGAAGCATGTTCTTTCGCCCTTCCCGCCGCAGCCCCCTGCGCTCGTTCTTTCCCTCTCACTTGGTAGCCGCGGAGGACTTGACTCGGATGAACCTGAAGAAAGAGTTCGAAGAGCTCCTCCGTCACCGTAATGCGTACTTTCTTTCCTTCTCTGCGACGACGGGGTACGTCTGCTTCGGATGGGACATTGGGCTGATCGGCGGCGTTCTCGCGCTCCCCTCGTTTCAGCAGCATTTCGGGCTGGATAAGAAGTCGCCGGTTGCGCGCGCCGCGTTGAGCGGGAACATTGTCTCTATCCTTCAGGTTGGTGGAATGTGCGTATTTTCCACCGTTCGTTGTGTGGTTGCTGATGCCCTGCGGTCTTATCAAAGCATCGGGGCGATCGCGTCACCTTTGTTCGCTAGTCGTTATGGAAGGAAGCCGTCCATGCTTGCTTCTGCTGTCATCTTCCTCATTGGCAGCGTCATCCAATCGATTGTGGGTCTCGGTAGTACGCCTGCCGCAGGCCTGGAGTTGCTGTGCTTTGGTCGATTTGTGGGTGGTGTTGGTATCGGGATGATGGCGGCTCTCGTCCCAACATACGTTTCCGAATGTGCGCCCCGCACCATTCGCGGGCGTTGTACCGGCGGTATCGAAGTGGCGGTCGGACTGGGGAACATGCTTGGCTGCAAGTGTTTTTGACTCTTCTATCAGCAGGGCCATCTGACGTATCTTTGGATCATAGTTTGGGTCAATTATGGTGTATCGATCCAGATCCCGGCTGGACAGGTGCAATGGCGCTTACCTTTTATCGTTCAAATTATTCCAAGCGTTCTTTTCTTCTTTTTCATGCTTTTTCAACCGGAATCGCCTCGCTGGCTCGTCGAAAAAGAACGGTACGAAGATGCTGCAAGATCGCTCGCATACATTGCGCGTACCGACCCTTCCTGTCCCGCGATCCAACTCACGCTCTCGGAAATCCGCGCAGACTTTGCCGGCCATCAAAAACTCTCGCTGCTTGCCCAGCTCCGTAAGATGGGCGAAAGCAGGACGATCGCACTGCGTTGCCTCATCCCCTCCCTCCTCACTTTCTTCCAACAATGGTCTGGAACGAACGCGATCAACTACTATGCCCCCCAGATTTTTGGCTCCTTTGGTTTTTCCAGCATGACGGCGTCGCTTCTTGCGACGGGCATCTACGGCGCCGTCAAGTTTGTCACGACGTGCCTCGTGCTCGCGTTCGTCATCGAGTCCTGGGGACGCAAACGTACGCTCATCTACGGTGGCCTCGCGCAGGGTCTCATGATGCTCTGGATCGGGGGTTACACCGCCGCGCACCCTCAACCGACGGTCGTCCCTGCGACGTACGTGTCTCTTCTCGCCATCTACTTCTATGGTGTCTTCTTCTGCCTCGGCTGGGGCTTCACCCCGCTCGTGCTCGGGTCCGAGATTGCCCCTGGGCACGTGCGTCCGGCGGTGATGGCGCTCGCGACGGGGACGACATGGGTATTCACGTACGTGATCGCGCAAATCACGCCGAGGATGTTGGAACGGATCGGATGGGGGACGTATGTCGTGTTTGGGGTCGCATCTCTTGGGATGGCGGGGTGGGTGTGGGCGGGTGTACCCGAAACGACGGGCGTGCCACTCGAGGACGTGAGATGGCTGTTTGAGGGGGACGTGTGGGTGCGATGTGTGCAGGACGCGCCGGGTGGACGATGGGTGCTGGGGACGCGGCGTGCGACGGATATCGAGGAGATGAAGAGGCGCGCGGGGGTCGGCGCCGTGGCGGAGGGTGAGGACGACGTGTCGGACGAGAAGATTGCAATCGAGGAGGGGTCTGCCGTCGTACCTGCAGACGACTCGATCATCTAGCGTCGGATTCCACGACGACAGCGTGACGGCATTTGGTGGCTTCGAGCGGTGGGTGCAGGCATGCAAATATTACAGAACCTGAAGAGCCGTTGAGCGGCATGCAGGCGTCCCACTACCTTGTCTAGATCGAATATAAAGTATTTTGGATGATCAATATGAAAGACGATGGTATCCAAGGCTACAAAACGTGTTCTCATTCATATGTGGCCGGGAAAGCGAAGATCCATTTATTCGTACGGCAACAAAAGGCACCGAAGACATCCAATGCGCGCCGGCGAGCCTTCTAAATTATGATGGGATGGTAACGGTGTAGGTCGTATGCAAGAAATCAGCGGACAGACTCAAAGAAAGAGACCTGGTAGCCAGGTTCAACAATGCGTCGAGGTTGTCGTCCTTGTGGATCACTGCCTTTAAAGCGCTGCTGCCATGTGTGACACGTGATGATCACGCTCATAATGAAAGAAAGAAGATGTCAACTCGCGAGTTCCCACATATTTGCGGAGATTGTCGTCGTTGTCGTCGCCGTCGTCGTGCTCGTCGTCGTGCAACGTTGCACTCCACGCGTCGCACTTTCACCGTCGAGTTCTCGAATTCCGGAGAACTAATGTGACATTCGCTCGTTGGTCTCGATCATGCCTCATGACCATCCTCCTGTCAGATGAAACCAGTGCACAGCTGCTCGCATTATTCTTCTTTTCCAGTCCGATTTCCAAGGTCAAAGCGGTCGATGTTCAAACGGTCCATTCCTGCTCACACTTCCCAGCATTGTTCCCCTGATCTTGCCTAGTCCACAGTCCACATGTCGTTTCCCTCATATATTTCAACTCTTGCTTCTCCATTTCCCCACTACTCCACTCCATTTCAACCCCATGATCCTTCAACAGACACCCCCTCCCACTTCTACCCTCCCTGCGCGTCCAGAGAGACCCTTCAAGTACATCTGGCCAGTCGCTGTCCCGGATGGCAGTCTTGGCTACGACCGCCCTCTTGAAAACTACTTTGATATATCCATGGCATCACGTCTCCTTCCTTCGCATCGGCCAGCGAGAGTGCGTATCCACACTTCCTCCCGTCGCCCCACTTACCTTTTAATCCCAGCTTTATAATGCCGTCGCGCGTGCACACGATCACCAATATCAAGTCTCCCCTAATATGATCGATCCCTCCAGCACGCAGACCCTCAATCATCGTGATCGTCGTCGCTCGCTTGCCAATCTCCCTGGTAATGCCCCCGAGTACATGGGCATTATTCCCGACGTACCAGGCTGGCGTCCCCGTCGTTCCTCGTACGAAGATCGGCGTGGCGCCGTCATGGTCGCACCCAGTGAAGTAAACACGCTGGTCCCGTACATACCACCCATCGACACCACCATGCCACCCCCATCCAAGGAGTCCCTCGACGCAATGGCGAAACGGTTCTTGGCAGACGCCCATGCCGACTTTGACAACGCGCATCGTAAGAACGCCAGCGAGACCGCAGCAGCTCCCCCTAGCGTGGATGACAACTTCACCTTCGATTACGACTCGGACAATCCTCTCGACGGTCCGGTTTCTGCACCTCACCTCCACGTAGGACAGCCTCCACAACAAGAACACGCCTCCAGAATAGAGACTGAATGTATCTCGACCACGGACGAGGATACGGATACGGATACGGACACGGACACCGATATGAGTAGCGATGATGGTTATGATTGGAGCACTGGCCACCAGTTCCACTTTCCTGATTCAAAGTGGATCATTCCCCGCAAGCGTCCTTCTGTCGTCATTGTTGACAACAAGGATGTCGCTAGGAGCGTTAGTCCTCCTTCATCGAGTGACGTACATGCAAGAAAACGGCGAAGAGAAGAGACCAGCGCACCCTACAAGCGAGCCACTAAGACACCCAAGAGGGATGCGAACGACTCACCCGCACGACACGGAGGGAAGGGTATCCCTATACACCCTATAACTAAATTCGTGCATAGTAACCTCTCTGAAAGTGCTGCTTCTTCACATACCTCTTCAATCGGAAGCGGCACGGCCACACCTTCGCGTCCTCCCGTTTCATCTATTGCCGCTACCGCTCTGCAAATGAAACATGTCCGGATTGCGTCCCCTTCTACAGCCTCTCCACCGTTAATACCTCAATCCAACACTGCCGCGCCCTCCAAACCAACCAAGCTATTTCCTTGCCACTTGGATGGCTGTGTCCAAATCTGTGCTTCTGCAGGCGACCTCCAGAGGCACCAGCAATCACTTCGACATCGTGCGCCGTCACATTCCTGTTTGGCTTGCGGCAAGTCATACACGCGATCGGACGCGTTGAAGAGGCATTTTAACAGCAAGGCGGCGTGTAAGAAGGAACACGCTACGAAGCTCGCCAATGAAGCAGACCTGGAACAAGTACGAGCGGAAGCGAACACAGAGGCTGTGTAATATTTGTGGCCCGTCCTTCTTGGCCCCATCCCCTTCTTTTTTAGATGATCGAAGGGCGTGTGGCACCGGCGTGTCCGTGTCTACCGCACATGTCCACCCTCACACGCATACATCCACGCACCTACCTCTTCCCTTTTTTCCTCTTCGATGCGATGCAATTCTGAAAAGCCCGCTTTTCGGGGCGTTATAAATTCAAAGTTCAGGAACCGAGGTGTCAACCTATTTCCTTCCGTTAATTGCACAGCCTGCAGGATCGGGCTGAACCCTTACTTTTTTTCGTATCGTCCACTCGTTTTTTTATTGTGTCGTGTTTAATTTTCTTATTGCTGTTTCGTTATTGGGTCGTCCTGTCTTTGCCTGAAACTCGTGTTGTCATCGTCGCTCCTTCATACCGATCATTAAACGAGGCATTTTTTCAGTATAGAAAGTGTAATACGAGAATGAAGCCAACTCACGGTGCAAGGTGCCTGGACGAGGGTGTTGTGTGGGTCCTAGTACTCGTTTGGTCGTGTGTTGCAGCCCGCGTCGACGCGTGTTCTCGGCCGCTTTTACTACCCCGCTCTCGCCTGTCACGATCCGCCAGCGGCCATGATTTACGAGGACGGTGGGGCGTGCGTCCGTGTATGCATCGTCATGAACGCATACATGCACACCTCTAATGCTCATGCCAGAGGCGTGACCGTCTTCCGACTGCCGTTGGACCAACAGAAGCTAGAGTCGTCCACTGTCGATACCACGAAGGGAAAGGAGGGGCGTAAAAACACGAAGGCGAAGGTGAAAGTGTGAACGGTGAAAAGGAACCGGGACTCTGCAGGACCGCAGTCACTTCTGTCAGCGCATTGCCAAGGTAAAACTTCCTCTGTAGTATGAAATGGCGGGCGACCTCCAGCTCCGAAGGTATGCGTCTATTGTTGTGTCGGTTCCGGTGCATCCGGACGTTCTACGGTTGTGGGTATACCCGTTGTAGTATGCGGTTCCGGTCGCATGCCTATTCTCTGTGCACTGTGTTTCGGGGTATGATACGGACAGTTTCTGGCTTGTTGACTCTTTTTTTTTTCTTCTTCTCGTTCTGGCTGCAGCCGATCGTGGGTCGACCGAATCCTGGCGGTATCTGTGCCCTCGTAGTATAACGACGCAGAGCTAGACTACCAACGAACTGGCGTCCAGAGCCTCTGGTGCGTTTCTACGACCACCGCTCGATCATGGGAACAAACTACGTGTGAGTCATGATGTGACAAACCGTCGTTCCGAT
This sequence comes from Boletales sp. KT-2023a, assembly GCA_038090395.1. NCBI lineage: Eukaryota > Fungi > Basidiomycota > Agaricomycetes > Boletales > Boletales sp. KT-2023a. The sequence continues at coordinate 51,940 of JBBPMP010000091.1, read as the reverse complement.
CGGTTGATTGGAAAACCAAACCGTCTTTGTCGGTCGGTCGCCCGATCAGAGCCTGACCAACCGAACACCGATGCCTTCTGAGTCGTACCACCACCATCTCGTCGTGCAGGTACTGTCAGTACGAAATTCGGATATTCAATAAGTGACCCTTCCATCGCTCGACTAGACACAGCGGATCCACGAATAACTATAGATCATACTCTGATATGATGATTGGTCCGAGGATCATTGTCTCGGGTAAACAATAGAAGATCTTGTGAGTAACACCTGCTGTAAATGGACTGGTACTACACCCGTTGATGGTGGAGTACCTCCTTGGCGACTCTAATATAAGAACTAAATAAATGAAATCAGTTTCAATTTAAACATACGCAGGATACCTCTCGAAGAAGTCTCCGACGATGCAATGATAGAAAAATTCGATGCGACGGTAAACAAAAACGCGGCCAACTCGGAAGGCCTTCCCAGTGGCTCGCTCACATGATACACGATCTCGCCGAACTTCTCGACCATACCGTTTGTCACTCGAATGGTGCTTTGGATCCTCCGCATCGTGCAGTGAGCAAGGCATTTTAAAAAGGCAAATACATATCCAGATGTGCGGTTTATGTTTTTGTCCGCTTGGGAACGCAACTTGCATACGAAGCAAAGGGGTCGAAGCTGTGCAAAAAGACATGTTCCCCGTATGGTATTTTTTCTTACGATGAAACACAACACTTTTACAGGATGTGTGCCAGATTGGCACTCACCGACGACAACGTGGGAGGTGATCGAGTTTCGGCGCAACCAAATGTTCAAGTGACACTTTTCGATCGAAGCTGTGCAAAAGTCCCACTCGATCCCACCATGAGCTCCCGAGGCTGGCGACAAGCAAACACACCTACGAAACGGGGATAAAACGAGGCGGCTGAGACCTCACAAACCGTAAGGACCGCCACACGACGACCGCCGAGTCTCGTGCCGCCCAGTGTTTATCAAAGGTCATAACGAATCCGCCACAGGCACGTCGTATCTGCCAGCTTGGTAGGATCATACAATGACCGATGTTGGCTACCGCTGGTCTGGCGCCTGTAGCCATTGGGAAAGCATTTGCACGCGAATCTGCTGATCAACTCTGTGCACCGCCGCAATGACAATCCAACAGGACCCGTCCTTGCGTCGGGCGTGAGTCGTTCAGGCGAATCGCACGCCTGAAGCAGTAAGGTTTACCCTGTATACCCACTGCCCTTTTCTGAGTGGCCAATCTTGGGTTGATGTGTCGTGATTACAACATGTGATGTTCCTGAGACCAAAGTTGGCTCATCGGTCGAGCCACATCGTCCCTTGCTCAGTAGTCCACACTCACCTCGCATACAATGTATCCCGCGGATATTGTTTCACAGTCGGCGATCCCGGCTCCGTTTCCAGGGGGTATTAACACTCGGAGCCTTTCCCACTATATCCATTCCCTATGCGCTTTGTCACCTACCGAGCGAGGATCGCCATATGACAATAGCTATGAGCAAAGTCCGTTCGGCAATTCACATTTTGACTAGCTAAGAGGCGCGCGACGTGCCGGTTGACCTGTACACTTACATCGTGCATCAGAATCAATACACTTACGACCGCCTGATCGCAGACCAGGCTGAATCACAGAAAGGGGTCTCTCACCAAAAGGCCCATCAAAATGGTCACGGTGGGTCTTGAGAACGCGTTGGTCAACGTTGATACCAAGCGTGAGAAGAAAATCCGAGCGCTAAAGTACATCTAGAGTAACATGGCATGATGTGCTGCTGAACGCCGGAGCTCCGGAGGGGCGCATGACTACAAGTGGCGGACACGGTGCGCTTGGATCGCCGTGTCGGACGTCGGGTTTTCAAAAAAAAAAAAGAAAGAAACTTCCCAGTGGCACTGCGCTAATTGCTTACCGAACTCTTGTTTGCTCACGTTCACATTACAGGTAATGTTGAAGGTCTTTATCTTGAGACAGTAAACTTTCCTGACACGCTTGGACCACAAACGTTGAATACGATCTTTTTCTTCCTTCACCGCTACGTTGGTCAATCCAGAGAAGAAATACAAAAGTAGCTTTCAATCTTGTGTTGCCGCACGACACGTTTGCTTTAGAATACATAAACATTCAGTCAACCAATTCCCATGTCTCACCCAAACCCCTTTCCACCACTGCAACGTATTCTTGGACCACTCCATTGTTTTGTCTCACCGTACGGGCCACGAACCTGTTCTTCAGATCCCCAAAAAGTATGCCAGAGCCCCCACCGGGTGGTCTCGTTGCCTTCAGTTCTTTCGCGTCGTTGATATGAAACACAGAATTGTTCGAGGCTACAACAGATACTTCGTCTTTTCCGATCATGACCAAGTTTTTCGATGCCGAGGCGTTGAATACGTTGCGGGCGCGTACGCTGAATCTCGAGCGATAGGCTGTGGATACATGGATGGTGTGACATGCTGACGCCCCGCAGACCAGACATGCACTCTCGCTGCAGAAGTACCAGTACCTCCCAGGGTCGGATTGGGACCGTATGAAATACCTGTTGGTGTGTTCCATCGCTCATGGTACAGATTCTCATGCAATAAAAACCCACCATCTACCGCTTATGTGGTCAGTGATCTTGATAGTTGGAGCGACGCTCAGGTCTCTGCCATCTCTATCGTTGAGGAGCGTGAAGAACATCTTTTCGTAAAATTCTTTGGCGAGGGATAATTCAGGGTTGGAGAAAAAATCTTGGACGTTCGATTGTGCTATCGTTTGGGTGTAAAACTGGGGCGAAATCCGGGCAACTTGTCCAGCGAAGGGACCAGGACGAGAGGATATCATGCGCCACCACTCATCTGCGGTCTCACGATCAACAAACGTAATGAGGTAGCGTCCAATCGTATCATAGTTGGACTGTTTTGAAAGTACTCTGGGTAAGCGGTGACTCTGACGGGCGAAGTGAAATTTACTGACGCGTTTGAGGTATGCATAAAACAGACCCATAGTGAGAGGCTCACAGAACTGGGCGTCGAGGATTCCTCGGCGACTGGAATCCTATATATATATATATAGGTTAATTGCGCCCTTAATGAATGCCCTCCTGAGCTGGAGTCGGCTCGTGACCGGGAAACACTATCAGAAGACTGTATTATACGGAAACTAGGAGGCCGCGACTCCTTGTTCTTCTCCCTGCAGCAGAACCAAGTTTATCTTCCCATCAAAGCTGTGCCGGCATCATTCGCCACGGTATCTTGCTAGGAGATAAGGATAAATAAGACATTTGACATCTTGTCAATCGTTTGAACACCACATGTACCAATGATGGTGCACGCGATCCCCACAGGAGTCGTGGTCGCAAACTTGCCTAGATTATATATATGATGATCATAGCCATTCGTTTGGCGCCCACAGCCACGAAGTGCACCCGTCGAGATGATGTAAGTCCCGTGACTGCTGTCAACCAAATGAGTGTACCGCCATAATGACAGTCTGACAGAAATCCACCCAGATCGTTCGGACACGTCGTAGGTCCGCAGCAGTCGAACGTTCGCCCCTTCCACCTCTTGTTGGGCATCGGATATGCGTATTGCGGTCATAGCGCGCGGTGCCCCTGAATGACGATCATCGGTCCGACCGTAGCGTCCCTTGCGCCATGTTCCAAACCCAGGCCGGCACCGCGGACAACATACCCTGCGCCGTTGCACAGCCTGCGCTCGGAAGTTTCCCCTGGATCTAAATTTCCGAGCCACGGCCGCTCGTTGCCACACCGAATAGAATCCCGGGGACCGTTGGCGTTCCCCCAGCGCGAGATGCACCAAGCCCATCTCCGAAAGACGAAAATGGACTTGATACACGATCGTACGATCGTGAACCCAGATCCAGGAGAGAGGTAGGAGATCGAGACGTACGTCGAATGTCTGGCCTTGGGCGTGCGTATTGTCTTGGCGCCTGTCCTGCCGATCGTCGTGTCTGCCCGTTCGACCCCTGTCTGTTTAAAATAAAACATCCAGCAAAGAAATGTTGGAGACGCAGCGGGCCTCTTTCCGTCGACAGCGACGAGCACTTGCATAAAACGCCGAACGCCCCGTTGTGCCCTCTAAAAATACGCCCCCATCACGCTCAGAAATATCGCAGATCCGCCGAGGATGTTCCGTCCTGTCGACGGACACGATCGAGCGCTCTGGAAGTGCCCGCGCGCGCGCCGTCCAGGTGGCATTCTCAAGAAGCCATCACGCCTGCATCAACGCCCAATGCCAAATGCCCGGTAAAGCCTGGGGGGAAAGCGAGACCCCAGCGCCAGCGCTGCGCAAATGTCGCTCCGGACCGAGACGGTCTATGAGAATGCAGATATTCAGATACGGACGCATCTTGCTCGGCGCATTTGGTTTCTCACGTCGGCGCGGGGGTGCATCATCCTGGGTGACCAGGATCTGGTATCGCCCACGCAACGTGACGCTACCCTGTCCGACCCGGACGTGCCCTCCCGGCGCATGCCTCCACCTCTTACGAACGTCGCCGCCGGATGATCCGATGGCGGCGCTCGCGTGTGGCGCGCATAGTAGTAGGATGCGACGTATGGCCTGGCTACGCCCATAATGATGACGATGATGAATCATACCATCACGAAGCTATGGCGCTCAGGCACGCGCTGTCAAGGCTGCGTTCCCCGCTGCTTCGCGGATGTCTGCGCGTTAATCACGCCTTTCTTCGCCTCCCCCCTATACCATACTTTAACGGTACTTGAGGTCGGAAATGCGTGGCCTGCCGGGTGCACCGCAACGCGATCAACAAAGTACGCAAAAGTCCGAACCGGCAACTCAAAAGACTGACATATGTATGTACGGATCATGCTCGCGGGATAGCTCATGCATGATGACAAAGGCTGGATCTTGGTCATTGTCAAGCGTTGTCACCGCATGGAATTTTGTAACTTACGGACGATCCAGCCAGCACATGATTTTTTCATATAAACTGCATCGATCATTCTTTCTCGTTCCGTGTCCTTGTTCTTTCTTGTTCTTCTTTCGTGTGCTTTCCAGCCTTACCATCATAACGAAACATCATGCGTACCGGGCGCACAGGTCATGAATAAGACGTGACGTAACTTCATCACGCACAAATTGTATCCGTTCCTGACTATTCGTCATCCACCCATGCGTGTGACGTGTCGCCACCTCGGGCGCTGTCACCATATACGTATCGCTGTCGTGATCGTGTTTGTGATACGCGTGATGGCAGACCCCCATCGGGATGCCAGCGGGTCAAAGCCCTGAGTCAGTGTGTTCGTGCTTGCGCAGCACAGATGGAGCTGCGCGTATGATGCCTGGTATGTCCCTCGTGTGGAGCGTTGGATTGATGGTGGGGCTTGCGGCGGGATAGACTAGATGTGGGGATGAACCCCGTGTCGGTGCTAGTAGTACGCTAGACCGCCCGGCGGCGATACGCTGGAGAAAGCCCGTTTACGACTGAACACTTCCGCGAGACCGGCATCCCAAGGCATGCGGTCTACGTTCGTAAGAGGCATCATCATCATTCACTTCCGCAGACATTTCCTCGGGAAGCGTTCTTTGAAAACCACAATGACATTCGAGATCCTTCCGATCAGGGAACCCAGGAGTCTATTGTCCCCCATCAGGGGAAGTAATAAAAAGAGTGCCACAGGTACCTTGCTTTCGCCTGTTCGGTTTATATCATTTGCCTTGATCCAGGGGGGTGGGGATAAGAGGGATGCGGCGTTGGGGATTAGATGGGTAGTCACGGTCGGGATGTGACGTTCCAGGTTCTGCAAGGCCATGGTCGTACCAAAGACGTCTTTCAATACGTCCGTTACTGAGCGAGAGCATGTGCGCCACATATGAACGCATTTGTTCCTATGACGATGCCATGCGATAGGCGAACACTCACGCCTGGGGGACGACGGACGAAGAGTCTGGGCTCTTGAATCGCGTCGATACGTGGCACTCCGCGACGCACGGAAACAGCAGGGCCCGTAAGCATAGCCATATGACCGGACTGCCCGGGTGTCGTCCCAGACAAGTAAGAAAACGGGACCTTTGTCCCCATCAAGCCCGACTAAATCATCGGCATGGTGCAGGTAGATGAAAAATAAAACGGTCTGGGTATGTTTTTCATTTCAGCAAGGCACCATAGTCCTCTTCTTGGCGTAGTCGCTCGTTGCTAAATGATGCAACACACAGCCTACCAACTTGTTTCCGGGTAACGTCCCCCCGATCTTGAGATGCACGATGGATATCAAAACGATCTAGGTGAACGACTGCGGGACGCCTCCGCCCCCAAGTGCCTCCGAGACCAGTTACATGATATGAGTGATATGGTACCGAGCGTCGGATAAACGAAATTGCTCGAGCCATCAATGATGATTGGCCAGACCGTCATCGCATTCTGCGGATACTGCCGTGATGGCGTTGCACGCCATTAACGATGGTGACACACGCGGGCTGAATACCCCGTTGGACGAGTGGGAGTCCCATTCTTCACCCCCGGAACCGAACGGTCTCTAAACTGCAGGAGAAAGGATGCGAAAGAGTGGAATGGTCGTCAGCGTCGATCGCACGGGACACATACGCTTTGGTAACTTTGCATGGCCCGACCGGTCAGGATGTGTCAGCTCAAGGGAGTCATACGACAGGGAAAGGTGCCGAAGGCGTCAAGGACCGATTCAAAGGGCGTGAGGATGCGGTTTACGAAACCTATTTGGTGGACTGGAAAGCGGAACAAGGACTTGCACGCGAGGTGTCGAGAGGGTCGAGGGGTCAAATTCCGTGGGTGTGGGCTAATCCCCCTACTGGCTGTGAATTCAGACATCAGGACATGTCCACAGTTTCGGTGGCACATAGAGACGATATCAATTGTCGATTTTTAAAAAAAAATTATCAGATACAGCCTCGTCGCGTGTGTGCTTGTCGTGATATGCGACGGAGAGAAACTGTGGGTGGGAACGGAATGCGGGTGACAAAAAACGGAACCATTCGGTATCGGGTGAGGGGCGTGGTAGCGTGGTCACCACGAAGGGGTGTCAATCGAATTGATACTTGATGAGAAGGGGGCCCGTTTGAGAGTTCCCGTCGGCCTGGGGGTGGTTGTCAGGTAATGGCGGCGGGGGAGATGATGGCTGATTGGAAGAAAAGATACATAGGTACACCGAGGAGAGAACAAGGGACGTTGTTTGCGCGCGTTTGTGATGTGGCAGCGAGATATCAGCATCAAAATCTTGGGCGGCATCAAGGGAAGCGAATCAAGTTCTGGAGGTGTTGGAGATCTTGCATCGCTGCATTGTCAACCGCGGTGATCTTCATCAGGCCGTCCAGTCTGTCATGCCCGATCGGCTAACGTGTCATTGTGCGTTCGATCGCACCGTGTCGAAACATGATTTTTGTTGCGTATGGCTGGCGATTCGGAGGCTTACTGTCGGCGCGTTTGTGTCGGCACGATCGATGTCCGGGCGTCCAAGAAAATGCCGGTTGTATGTAACAGTCGCGTTGTTCTCTCGAGCGTCCACACGGCTGTCAAACATAACACGGCAATCTCCGATGACAAGAGCGAGGTAATGGCGGTCTTGGACACCGAAAAAAAAGAAAAAAACGAAAGAAAACGTTTGGCAGGGACGTCGTCTGGATCGAGTCGCGGATCGAACGCATCGCCGGGGATCATATGCTAGCGGTACACAGCCCAGCGGTTCATTAACTGAAGCATCGCGCGTGACAAAGCAGTGCGGGTAAATTGGGACGGACTCCCCTGATCTCTTGTAGCAGCCGTTTCGTCGAGGACGTCTGGGAATATGATTGCGGTGGTGGTATTGATGGTGACATCTCTCTCGAATCGTCCGTGGGCGTGTGCTATACGATATCATCCGTGTCTATGAGAAACGGAGGGAGCAAGTGTCGGTTCGACGGAGGGGTCGTCGAACGGGATGCCGGGTTGTGTTGTGGCGGAGGTTGAATAAATAGCCTGCCACTCTGCCAATTTGGCAGAACCAAGTTCTCACCCGGCCTTTCTCCCCTCGTCCCCGCGCGCTTATTGTCCTTCCCCTTCTCCTCCTCCCCTCATCCAATCCTAATCATGGCTCTACTCCAGTCTGATCCTGCTCAATATTCTGACCTTGATTATGCCCCAAGTCCTTCCAGAAAACCCATCAACGTCGGCACAAGTTCTCCTTTTGACACTTACGAGTTCGGCCATCTCCAGTCCCCACCCTTCCCTCACACCTCCTCCTATAACGGCTCTTACCAGAACTCACCCTACTCGGGCCACTCCGAGCTAAGCTACGACCCTGACGGCCCAGACAACTTTGCCCTTCTCGGCGACGGTCTCGACAGCCTCGCCGCCCGTGAAGATTACGATCCCTCTGAATACGACCCCCCAAACTCATCCGGCCTTCTCGTCTTTGACAGCGACTTTACTACTGGCTTTGATCACCATCCCGGTCATGTTTCCGTCTCTGTCACCCCCGCGCCCATCGATCAGCACTCCCCTCGCTCTTACGATCATAGCTCCCCTTCCAGCAATGACGACCCCCGCCCTCGCAGTCGCGCCTCTTCCGTCTCCTCAAATCCTCAAATCCTCCCCCATTCCTCCCCACACCTCGATGTCGCCCACAATTTTGAAAAGTTACGCTTTGAATCCCCCAACTGGCGCTACAACCAGCTCCCCGGTGAAAGAACACTTTCACCCCCAAGAAAAGCACAGTCTCCCCCTCAGCTCCTCATTCCAGACAGCAGTCCTGCTTTATTCCCTCAGGAAACACCCATGATCAATGCCCCAGACGGCGACGGCGGGTTCGTCTCCAGCGGTCCTCAACTTCATATTGTTCCCGCTACTCCCGTAAGTGGTGGCGGAGCGGCCTCGCAAGCCGTCCCTTTCCAATCCACCCTGGAAACCCTCAATCAAGGCAAGTCCTTTTTTGATTTCGCCACGCTTATTTCGGGAACTCTCTTCTTACCATTTTTATCTCGTCTACGTTTTACCTCCGAAACAGGCTCTGCACCGCAAAATGGTCCTGTACAACAAGCAACAACACCCCCATGGGATCAGCAACAAACTCTACCATCCGAGGTCTCACAATCTCTCGGGGTTCCACAATTCTATGATCAGGTTACACAGCCCTTCCCCCACAGCCACACTCCTTCCCATAGGCTGTCCACTCTTGGTACTCAAGTTCATCCCGATACTACAAATACCTTCCTTTTTCCAAACCCAAACATTCCCCCTCGTACTCGCAGCCAGTCTGATACCGCTTCTTCGTTGCGTCCCCCGTTTTGGAATTCCTCCCTCATGACTCAAGATCAACTTAATGCCCTCGACGGTTCTGCCCTCGACGACTCTGCTCCGACGGTCAGCCTCAATGAAGTCCTTCCCCAACAACACCCACAGCACTCCTCTAGTGCCAATCCTACCCAATCATCATTCAACCTCGGCTCCCAATTCAACTTCAACCCCATGACTGCCTTTCTCACTCCTAATGACCCCAACAGTATTCGCCGCACAAAGTCTGACAGTGGCCGTCCGGGCCATAATCGCCAATCCCGCTCGGAGGATATACCTTCGTCTCTTCTCTACCCCCCTTCATCTCAACAGGACTTTATCAACCGTCAATTCCTGTACCCGCAGGAAACAGTTCCCTCCATTCGTGTCCACAATCGCCGAGGTTCCTCTGGCTCACGCGCTGGTGGTGATTGGAGCGCGTTGTCCTCCACTCGCCCTAGTCCATATCCCAGTCCGTCTGCGAGCCCACGTGTTCGCTACGACGACCTCCCCAACGTCTCACTTACTAGCAGACAACCCTCGATGCTCCGTCCAGATCCTCCCCAGGCGAACAACACTGCTGCTGCGATCACCGTTTCGAAACAGACGGTGACGAGCGAACGTACCGCTGGTGCAAGTCATCGTCGCAGGAAACAAGATGCCAACTTTTTGTGCCCTGTGCCAGGCTGTGGTAGTACCTTCACACGAAGCTTTAACTTGAAGGGTGCGTTAACTCGAATATGCTATGCTTGATATACTCATCGCCTTTAGGTCATATGAGATCTCACAATGAGGAGCGTCCCTTCCAGTGCAAGTGGCCTGGCTGTGGCAAGGGCTTTGCACGACAGCATGACTGCAAACGCCATGAGCAGCTGCACTCCAATTACCGCCCTTTTACCTGCGAAGGGTGCAACAAGACGTTTGCTCGAATGGACGCTCTAAACCGACATCGTGAGTATGCCTGCCTCGTTTATGACATTCACTTATCGCGTGTGTACCAGTACGTTCTGAAGGTGGCGCCGAGTGCCAACGCATCTTGGAGGCTGCCAAGGACTCGGAAAGGCTTCCCGTTCCCAAGACGGAAGAGAAGGGATGGCCTGGTATGAGTGTCATGGTCTGATACACGATCGCATCAATCCTTCTCATTTACCGCAAGTCACCTCAATGCCCATATAATCTGAAGCATACCAAGAATAATCGCATGACTGTATCCTCAAATTCATTTTACTGCCGATTACGATACACAAAGGGACGCTTGCGGCTACTGGTTTCACCTTTTTTTGTTGCTTTATTTCCTCGCCACGACTCACTCGCTCTCATTTATATTGAGTATTGATTGCACGATCCGCATCTGCTACTCCCTTTTCTGCTTATTCTTCGCTTGCTGTGCAATACTGTGCACCGCTGTGCTCTTTTCATTATTGTGCTTTTTTGTTCGCGTTCGTCTCTTTCTATATGACCAAGATTCTTGTGTAGCTTATCCCGCCGTAGATACTGTCGTGTGTCGACCTCATATTTATGTATCCGGAACTGAAAGAGATTCCACTTGGAAGGCAGATTGAATTTAATATATATTTCTGTCTCTCGGGTAGAGCAGAGTGCACCATGTTGTACTAATTTTTGTGGACTCGATCGGAGTGTAGGTTTGCTGCGCAATCGGAACGTTGAGACCTTGAGGTCTCCACGCGGAAAACTCAAGGTTGCATTGGGGCATTCTCGGGTGACTCATCTGAATTTAGCCGGGTTGCACTGCCCCGTTGGACGATGTTTTTTTTTTTCTTTCGAAATAGACTCCTGCCAGGGACGTCTTCACCGATCGGGGTAAAAAAAAATACTCTGCATTGAAGAAAGAGGGTTTAGATGGCGATGGGGTGGCGCCCGTTCAACTCAGCGTCGACAAGTTCAGGCGAGGCGAGAAATCTCTGAACGCCCGTCCTACTCGGCAATCACCACATCAAAACTTATCCGTTACCTTTTTGGAATCCGACATCGTCACATCTATCGGCACCATCGGACGTTGTGGTCGGTATGGACGGTGTAGTGAAGAGCGTATGACGCAAGGAACATGCGTTGATATGCACAAATGGGTATACGGTATGGAGGGGGCAGTGCGTCTGCAAGATCGGATGCGGCTGGCGAGTTGTTATCAAGAGTGTTATGAGGACACTGCCCCGCGGTCGTGCCTTGCTCTCGTCTGCGCCTCAACTTGGCCGATTATGGGCCACCGAACACGGCATAGGATCGAGTCCGTGGGTGTAGTAAGTGATATTAACTTTATTCTGTATCTTCTCTTTTGCTGCTCGCCCGACGGAACGTGGTGGCCGCACGCGGGGTTGACGACCCGATGGATGGTGTGGGCAGAAGGGGGTCGTCGGAAGACGGCGCGATCGCTCCATTCCTCCAACTCGCCATCTCTGCAGGTTGAACGCCGTACCTACTACGCACAACACCGCCTTGAGGACCGGCGACTTTGCGTGTTCGCTGCGCAACCTGGCGCCCAACCTTGTTTGTCTTTCTCCTTTTTCGGTCACATGAGTCCGAATGTTCGTATCAAAATGGGAGGTGGGGTACCTAGGCAAGGTACGTACTCGTCCGGGGATACGCCTGCCGGTGATCCCGAACCGGGTGGCTGGTGCGGGACACGTCGTCAAGCGAACTCTTTTTGCGTCGGCACGAGAGGGCGTCCTGTCTGCGACGTGGTCAGGGTCGAACCTTGCTCGATTGCGACCGCAGCGCGCTTCAGCGCGCCAAGTCTTTCGCTCGGAAACAACTTTCGTCGACCAGCAAAGCTTGCTGCTGTCGATAGCACTCGGATCCTCCGTCGGACGGCTTCATGCCTTCCCAAACGCGGCACGCGGCATAAGCAATCCTCCACGAAGCACGTTGACTCATCCACGACGCCGTCGCACCATGATCGTACACAAGTCATGTTTATTACACATCCGTACTCATCCTGGATCGTCTTTGTCAACCACATCAAAGGTTGACCCCATTTTTCCTTCGTCATGTCTTGGTGCCGGTGAAACGATTCGGGCATACCGGATGAATGCCACGCAGGTGCCGGCATGGCGTTTTCGCGCTCGCTTTTTCTCGCGTTCGGTCATGATTCATGGATCGGGTCGCTGTACGGCGAACCTTGCTGTCGTGACGCACCGCCTCGTGCCCTCCTCCTGTCCTGATCGAGACGCTGGAGATATCCCCGGGAACCACGGTGGCCGTGCGACTCGAAATAGGATAGGTGACAGTCCATGAATACGTTTGGTCGAGGCAGTGCAGCGCTCTTGCACTTTTGCGTTGCACGTGGACGTACCCGTTCATTAATACCACAGGGCACTGGACCGCTGGTAAGGGGGGAGGAGGACGGGGGTGGTTTAGGACCGCAGTCTGGACGGGGTGGTGTGGTACGATCCCTCGTCCATCGCATACGGGCATGGGTGTACCGGGCTGTGCGGCCGTTCATTGTCGACGTGACTGCATGAGTAGGACGATGACGAGAAACGGGCTGATGTGTCTGACGATCACGTCGGAAGGCGGTGGGGATGCGGCTTGGCGTTCTGCACGAGTGCGTCGTTCCGGATTGGATGCTTGTGCGATGCTATCGTGGTTCCCTGATTGACGCACGGGAAGAGGGCCGGGGGAAGCGGAAGAAGCGTGCACGTGACGGGACGGAGGAGGGTTGTGTGATGCTGGCAGGCTTCATTTCTGGGCAAAGTTTGAATGCCGGTGACGGTGGGGGGAGCCGCGGGAGGCGATTGAGCGAGAGAGAGAGGATCTGGGACGCCTTTCGATTGCACGGGTACAGCGTTGGTTTCCGACAAAAGCATCGGATGGGATCGATATCTACGCACCGCGAGCGAAATGCGCCGCCATCAATGTCCGTCTGCAGCACTCGCCGACGCCGATATCTCTTTTCATGACAAACAAAGTCTGATCGGATCTGACGGTATCGCTAATCGGAAAGAAGTCACCGGAACTCTGGCCACGCACAACCAGACTTGTGGTTCAAAATGACCTTCGACAGCCCCTTCGCGGTAGCTTGCCGTCGTCGTGGCTGCTGGTGGTTGTGGACATGATCTTTTATGCCGTCCTGTAATGAAATTTACATTCCGCCACAAATACTAGTAGTCCTAAATCGAAAAATAAGATGCGATGGAGGGCGCACACAGGGCTTCGCAGGCCGATCACGGTTTGAATCATGTGGCATGATAAAATCGGGACGAGTGGCTGTTCTACGCTCGATGTCTGTTTTTCCCTTTCGGCGCAAACAGTCAGGAATCGATCCTGCCTCCCTCGAACTCTTCTGGCGAACATCGACGCCATTTTGCGACTCCAGCCACTACGGCCGCAAAGCTCCCGCCCCAGAACTAGCCTTACAGGATGCAATGCGCGAATGCCGGTTCAAGCGAATGAATAATTCGGAGTTTTTTTACACAATAATGCATGATATGCGAAGCTGCAGATGCTGTTCGCTGATCAAACTCAAGCAATCAGCGCCATCGCAAAATGAAACGCACAGCAGTCGCGGTTGTGCACAGGACGACAATCTCATTGACACCACCTTGCTCCAATGGAAAGCAAGTCCGAATGGCTGGCACTGCCGACTCTCACATAATCCATCCGCTCGCCTACAACTGCCTACCCTCGGATTCGGTGCGGGTTCTAGTCGTCAGGTCAATCCTGCCGGCATAACAACCGATAATAAGCAGGTCATACCGTTAATCGGTGTCCAGGCTATGTTCCGTAGGAAATGCGGTCCTGCGGGATGGCTCCGTATGATTAGTCAAACATGGACGAAAGAGATACATTCTCTAGCCGTTCATGGAGCAGGACTGAACCTTGACGAGAGATATTTCCGCCCGTATTCTAGACATGCAGCCAAAGTGCGATTTTCGTGCCGAAGATTGACGCCGTTGGGGTGACAATGTCCGTTCGACCGGCTTTTTCTAATAGAGCCGGGATTATTGAGCACAGTGGTCGTCAGAAAAGGTTACTTACTAATATTAGTGAGAAAAAAAAAGTTGTGGTGTTGCGAAAAACGACGGTTGGATAGAAGCCACTTCCTTGTTTGTTTCTCAGTCGACTGATGGGTATGGCCATCCGTCGTTGGACCAGGGAAAGTGAACAATTTATCCAGACCTCATAGACCTTTCGTTTCAGTCCGTGACAAGTCCACCCAAAACTCGACCACTCGCATTCACAAGAAATGTTACACATTCCGAGCTCCGTGGTAGGACTTGCTGCACGGCTTGAAGCCCGCATCTGCAAATTGCGATATCTGTCGCAACCGGGACGGATAACTTGAACGGAATTCCATCAATGAGCTGCGGTCGGGTGTGGCAACGCACCGAGTATACATCGTGCTAAATCTAACTTCATCGAGCGCCAACATTTTCGATGATGCCGCCCACCACGTGGCGACAGTTACTCCGTCGTCCCGTCGCCTTCACTTGCTCTGATGGCAAGCTAAAGATATCCTGTGATTCAAAGATATCCATGATTCATCATCGTGCCCCAAAACACAGTCTTGGGATGATGCTTGGGCGCGGTCAGGTGTGTTGGCATCAGATGCTCTGCTTTCTACGCCCTATGAGAGACGTCGCTGTGGAGACCGGAGAGGTGGGCGGATCTATGTGTTTATTCTCCGGATGCACCTGCGCAATGAACCTGCGATCAGAACGGCATGGCTGACCGTAATCTGTGAACAAGGACAACAATGGAGACATGGAACGAAGGGATACCTATTTTGCAAGCAGGTCCGTGGTGCATGTATCAGTCTGACCGCCTGGTGGGTGATGTCCCACACGGATGCGGCAAAACCTAATGCAAGAAAGAAAGCCGACAACGATATCCTCGTCGTCGCTGCCGATAGCGAGCAAGTTTCATGGCGGCAGTGAGCCCAGTGTCACGGTTCACCACAGAAACACGCCAGATCCACACTCCGGGTGAAAGTGAATTCCGTTTCGGATGAGGACAGTAATCATCGATGAGTCTCGTAGAACAGGATTCGTAATGTAATTAGAAACCCACCTCACAAATTATTATGCTCTCTTCCAGCACCCATAATCTGTTCGCGATCCGGGTCGGCGGGTACTATGCTGCATGGGAAGCAGCGTGACACGTGACTTGTTTTAGGAAATGGGCGCCCAGCGGTCCGTGCAAACGCTAGCGCCTTGGACTCCGTCTGACTTAGGCTCGTTCTTGCAATCGTCGAATGCCGCTCTCTATTCTTGACCCCGAGAATTTGAAGCGCATCATAAAGCATGTGTTTTTCCCCCTCCAGCTTCCTGACTGGAAAGACTCCAGCATCGACAATGACCATTCTCTGGCTGGAGCAATTGCCGCCGCTGCACATCTCTACCATGACCGCATCGACCGAGTCTATCTCACTCATTGGAGAATTATTTTACGAATGCTAGGAAACCTACAGGCTATTGTCGCGTCGCAAAGCTTGGGTAGTACCCACATCATTTCCCAGTTAAGCGGCATGGACGTAGGAGGTAAGCTTGCAAATTTCGATTGGATATTAGAGATATTCAAATGCACAGATGTTCTAGCATTCCGTATCCGCGCTCAAAATGCAGGGGTCATTTTCAGGAAGCAAGCAAATGTCACCATCTTCGAGTCGTTCGAGCTATCTCCGAAGGTCCAGGTCTTGAATGCTACCAAAGGGAAGCTCATTTGTTCGTATCCCGGTTTGGCGATCGAGATCCCCAGCCTCGTGTTTGACGACAAGGAGTTTCGCCACGAACTCATAAATTTTCTCGTCCACATGAACCGAGACCATCTTGATGATGTGGTGACAAACCCCACAGCGCCGCCGTCTGTTTTCCAAGATACTGTCCACCCACGTTTCATCACCGAATTGCTTACTGGCATCCTGAGAAGTGTTGGTCGTCCCGCCGATATCGTTCGTATCAGCAAACGTGTGGGCGATGAATCCGTGTGGAATGGCGCATCAGAGTTGCCGTGGCGCTCACCATTTTGGCTGCTCATCAGAGTTGCCCTTCAGACGACATTGGACCGGTCCCCCCTTGGACATCGCACGTATAAGGAGTTCATACTATTCTTTATGTGTTTTCTTGCGGAGGAACGGAACTGTGCAGAGCTTCCAACTGATCTCCTGCAATTCATGCAAACAAAAATCAGCAGGCGTTTGCGAAAGCTCGGTTCATCCGCACCAGACTGGCTCTCGCACACGGTATTGCAGGCGTGCACCTCTCTACGATCTATAATCGAAAACCGGTGGCAACTGGTACAGGCGACTCAGCGTCTATCCCCACCCTGGACTCCCTCTCAGCTGGATCTCGCTCGAGACACTCAGCTGTCACTTTTCAACAGCGGTGGCTACCTCCAAAACACTCTCACCAATCGCGCTATAATTCCTCCTGATGTTCTCTTTGACCCTGACCAAGTCCGTCATCGAGGTGTTCTCGATGATTTTTTGTCTTCCAATGGAAGGTCTTTCATCCAAGCATACGATCTCGAGCCCAATGTTGCCCTGTACGATGTTGAACGTGCAGTTGAGCTGGAAATTGACACCTGGATTGGTGGGGTCTTAGACAATGATGACGCGTGCGCAAAACTCGAGACTTTGGCTGAAAAATATTCCTCGAGCGCGTCGAACACATACGTGAACAATCCAGAACTCCTCTCGGTCATGCTATTGACCATGGTCGAGTTTTGGATCGCACTTGACAAGATAGCTATCAAAGAAATCCCGATGCTCGCAGACTACTCTCCAGAGGTGTCCGGCAGCCTTTTGGAGCGTCTGTTGGTTCCAAGGGCCACCAACCTTCGCCGTCTTCGTAGAGCACACGAATATCTTTCTCACCGTCACTCCCAATCTCGAGAGCGGTGGTCGGTGTTTTCTTCGATCATCACTTTGGACAGCTTTGCCGTTCGTTTCTACAGAAATTCTTTGCGTCTTCAACGTCTCAAACATGGGATCCTGCCAGTGTTCCGGAATAAATTCCCGGAGATTGCCGCGAATCCGCGAACAGCAACCGGCCATCATACTGAGACTGGTCACTTGCACCGCCAAGTAGGGATATGGGACCGCATTCGCGAATGGCTTTGGCCTACCAACCAACTCTTAGCTGAGGTTGTTGTGTTCGAATTATATTGTCCGACCTCTTTTGACATATGGCGCACTTCTACATTCCATCTCTTGACCATGCTATCTTATCCATTCCCTCAACAAGACCTCCTCCGTGTACAGCTTAATCACTATCGTTCAATACAATCGCATCGCCCCATGCAGTCAGGATCACAGATTCGCCCCAGTTCTCCTGCCAGGCTACCTTACTTCTCGCGTTCCGGTGTCCCCATACCTACCCAGCACGACTGGGTTCGTGTCAAATATGGGCTGAAATTGTTCAGCTCTGAGTCGTGGACTGGCGCATTTGCCCTACAGCATCCCAAACATTGTGCCTACAAGCTTCAACACGGGCCGTACGAAAATTTACAGGTATACGTTGATTCGACGTCCCATACGTCGAATGAAGTTATTGCGAACCAAGAAAAATGCCACAAAGACCTTTCCATCCATGAATACATGGCACTGGGGCAGTTGCGCAACGGTGGCTTACTCCAGTGGCCAAACATCTTGCGAGAGCTTCACAGCCGCTCATTGAGCTTCCGTCGACCTGAAGTTCACATGTTGCTGGCCCAAGCGGTGTCTCAGGTTGGACCATTCAAAAATAAGGAGTTGACATGGCATCAAGAGATTCAGCAACCCTCGTTCTGTCATGCGCTCCTCCGTGAGTTGGAGAGTCTCGTATCGGACGTCGAGGCCAACTGGATGGAGGGTGTTACAATGGATACCATATCCTTCCTGCTCCGTCGTCTACTAGCGTCCAGCCCTGATGACGTTGTCTCTGTTGCGGCACTCAACCTTCTACGTGCCGTGCGCAGTAAGGTGTTTTCCTGGACACAGGAATTGACAGTGAAACTTCTGAGAACATCAGGAAATGAGGAACTTCGTGGGATTCTACGGGATGTCGCCGCCATATGTCGAGGTACATTCGATGTGGGTCCTGCCATGATATCAACAGTCCTTCATTCAGCAGAGGACGCGGAGACGTTACTATCGTCTGCTATCATAATCCACGACCATATGCCCAATGATGGCTCGCATGTCTCTGAATATTCACAGCTACTCCTCGACAGAGATCGCCGACTGTCACTGTCGCTCCAAACTACTGTGACCGACATTATTCTGACCGACAGCAATGGTATCGATCTTGCAATCCGCAGGATTTGGCCTGGTTACCATCCAGGTTCGAAGTGGAGGACATTACGTTCATCGAAGTCACACTGGTTTTATTGCAGGACTTCACCACCAGTTGGCCAGCGTCCGCAAGCGGTACACTTTAATATCCTTGATGGGTCACTTCTCATCAATGGAAAATCGTTTGGAACTTGGCTGCCACAAGAAGTCATGTCACATTCCCTATACAGATTATTATTCGGCAAGGTATATCCGGTGTGCTTGAATTTTATGCTAGCTACTCACTTCCAGTTACAGAAGTTGTTCGAGGTTTTGGCCAGTGATCTCCCAGGGATGGACTACTCCACTAAAAATTTGGTTGATGATCATCAGGTAAGGCCACCTTCAGGCCGTGAACCTCACAATTAAGACCATTGTTAGGTACATTTTTCCCTCAGAGACGGAGGTTGGGACCTCGTCATTCAAGCGAGACGAATGAGGAGAAACAACGATGACGATTCGGGAATTATTGAGCTCATTCCTCACGAAAGGCTCTATGGCGACTTACCAACAGTACTGCGGGAGGGCCATGTTCACTGGTTGAATCTTTCCACGTCTATCATGGAGATTCGGCCACTGGATAGTCTTTGGGAGACATCGTCAGAAAACTGGAGGGTTGACTGCACTCCCGGCCATTATCACATGTGGAAAGGCTTCGAGCGTCTTATAGACATTCGAAGTCAATCATGGAGCATGATTTCAAGTCTCCTAAAACCACTGGCCCCACTAGACGAACTCGTCATTAGTGTATCCCAGATCGACCCCAACCAGCCTACGTCATCATTACAGCTGTCTGTCCTCTTGCCGCACTATGACCTATCTTTCTATGTTGACGAGGATGGGAATCTTGCCTCTCGCGACATCCGTGACATGGTTTATGACGAAAACCAATCTTTTGGGACCTTCTTCGGGTTGGTCAACCAGCTCGTACTGCGGCCAAAGGCCGAAGACGTCAATATTCATGAACTCATCCCCCGGTGTGTTCTCATCCCTGATGGGGACATTTCACTCAGGAAAAATGGTCATCATGTCCATGTCGACATCAGTCCCCATCGTTCTGTCCAAAATCGGGTCACGTACCAGTCCTACAAGATCAATGCCGAGCTGGGTTGCCTGGTTGGGAACGGCAGTTTGACAAGCAAGCTGTACTGTGCCTACCTACACGCCCTGACCAGCGGGTGTGGCGACGATCCACTCACTGGGAGGTCTGGCACGGAGGAAGCCTTGTCCGTACTCCGATCGGCCAGTTGTTTGATCATGAATTTCAGTCCACGTGATGCAGCACTCTTGGCTTTGATCGCATCAATATGCCCCTCGCGAATGTCGTATTCTAATAAGCTCACTGTACGGAAGGTGGCATGGCGCACTTTGCCTACAGATTCGCAGTATCACGAGTTTTGCATCCTTGCCAACGTGATCAAAGAACGCCACAAGATGGTTCAGTTGTTCTACGATCGCCCGTCCAGTGTATCATCGCAAGGATCTCCATCAGAAGAGACCCGTGACCATGTCCGGGTCCCAATGTGCAGTACACAACAAACCGTTGTGCGGGTCTGTCCACTGCTGGTTTCTGATCAATCTGTCGAATCAAGTTTGGATGACTACTACCATGCAAGAAACCTTTTCGATAAGCCTGCTTCAGGGGAACATCGCGCTTATATAGCGGCAACCTGTGTCAACCGCCGCACCGCAACGAGTGCGAAGGATATATGGAACATGGTGGAACGCTGGACGAACAATGTCTCTGGGGACGCAATCTGGTCTCTCCGATATAGCAAATTGTGGTTGGACCCTGATCTGCCATCGATATGGCTCAAGGTGTACAATCTCCTCCGAAAAAGTGATGAAAGTAAATGGTTTGAGCTGCTGTTTTCCTTACCTGCCATGGCATATGCGTCAGTGAACCTCGCCGAATTGGTTCCCGTTTTCGTCGCATTTGCATCACATTCGCAGTTCCGCGCACAGGATCCACCCAGTTACCATGCTTCCTACTCAATTCAGGATGGGTGTCATCCTACGCTCGACGCCTTGCATGCATACGTCGTTCATTGTCCCTATCCCCCGAAACGGACTCTGCCGCGTGCAACTCGTCAAATTTATGATGCCAGACGCCGCGAGCGTACCAATAAAATAATTCAGATGTTTTTGGATACCTGGCCTCACGAAACCCCTTCACTGGGCTTGATCGATCATGCATTATTCGACGTGGCGCATCTAAAACGAGAAATCGATCGTTACCTTTTCAGTTGCTCGCGCAATCTCGAGCTCAAGGAGCATTTGAATCGGGTTCAAACGATACTGAATGGTCTACACGAATCCCCGGCCTTGCCAACCCCCGACACTTCTTCATACACGTTCAGTCCACCACGAAGCTTCCCTTCTCATATCCCACGGAGACTCCCGGTGTTGAACGAGCTATTTTCCAGACCTGCAGCACCATTGCAAACACACCATAGCACTGATGCATTGGCCCAATATCTCACTGGTGCGCGTGGAGGTACCTCTCCCCCCGATTCAACTTCACTGCATCGGCTACTTGCCACAGTTGAGACGGACTCGAACAGTTCATTCCAGCACAAGTACGTCTCAGCGCTCCGCATTAGTGCGGAATCCTTCGACAGCGGTATATTCCTTGCGGAGCGTGCAATGAAATCACCTTCCGCTGAAACGCTTATAGAACACTATGTGAGGTGCAAAACCGGCTACATCGTAGCACTCCGCCATATTCAGAAAAGTCTAGGTCCCAGAAACGAGAGCGAAGAAGCAGTCGAACGGGCCGGTCTATGGCCACGGATCACCGCCTACGTCCTTCATCAATGCCTCGCGTCGAATTCGTCGGACTCTCTCTCAGACGACTGGAGGAGGTGTATCATAAAATTCGCCCTTCTTGCGCTGGAACTACAACGCGCGCGAAGGATGGTTCTACTCCGCTTCGACGATCTTCATGAGGAGCTCTTTAGGGAACTGCAAAATGAAGGGTGCGATGGCTGGGATGCCGAAGCACATCCAGAATGGCTACTAATCCAGGTGTGTTCCGCTTGGCGTGGGTGTACGTGTCAGCTGACACTGTCTACGTCGCCCCTTTCAGCTGCAAGGCAACTTTTCGATTCGTCGTGTCCAGGCAGAAGTTGCGAACGAAATGATATCACCACGCTCAGGGAATAACACAGCCATGCAACTCAACATGGGGGAGGGCAAGTCGTCTGTAATCATTCCCATAGCTGCCGCCGCTCTCGCGAACGGGGAACAGCTCGTCCGCGTCATTGTCCCAAAGCCATTGACAACGCAGCCCCTACACCTCCTCACGGATCGGCTCTGCGGTCTCACCAACCGACGAATATTCTATCTCCCGTTCTCTCGCTCGCTCGAAATCGACCATCAGAAAGTAGTTTCCCTGCACCAACTTATGTTAGAATGTATGCGGGAGCGGGGTATTCTTGTCGCTCAGCCAGACCACGTTTTGTCTCTCAGGCTAGCGAGCATGGACAAGCAGCTGTCGAGGGGGAAAGATGATAAAGTGGCGCATCTGCTGTTGGAACTTCAGAGGTGGCTACATTCCCATTCACGCGACTTGCTGGACGAGAGCGACGAGATCCTCGATACTCGATCGCAACTAGTATTCACTATCGGCAACATGCGGCATGTTGATGGCTCCCCGGAACGATGGACGATCACTCAGCAAGTCCTCGGTCTTGTAAACAAGCATGCATCCTCGCTTCGTAACATCTTCCCACTTGGAGTGGAGTATGAACCGGGGACGTCCGGATCCTTTCCCCACTTTCGCATTCTACAAAAAATTGCCGGGGAAAAGTTGCTCTCATGGGTGATCGAAGACATTATGGATGGCCATCTACCCGACGTCAGTTTTGGACAGCTTCACTCCCACCCTGGTCTCGAAGATGCGATCCGGAAATTCATATCGTGCGAAAATATCCCTCCGGAGAAGGCTCAATCGGTAAGGAATTCCTTCGGGGAAACGCCCCTCTGGCGATGTCTGCTGCTGTTACGTGGCCTGTTGGCCGCCGGGATCCTGTTGTATACTCTCAAGGAGCGGCGGTGGAGAGTGGATTACGGCCTCGACACCACACGGACGATGCTTGCGGTCCCGTATAGAGCAAAGGACGTGCCAGCACAAAGGGCCGAGTTTTCTCATCCGGACATCGCGATCATCCTCACATGCTTGTCGTATTATTATATTGGTCTTACGGAGGACCAGGTGAAGCTTTCCTTCGAGACTCTGTTCGAAAAACATGTCCCGTCCCAGGATTACGAACTGTGGGTGCAAGCATGCCCTGATATCCCAGAATTTCTCCGGACGTTGCGTGGCGTCAATGTGGAGTCAATGGAGCAATGGGACACTCTGTATCTTTTGTTTTCGCGGAATCGGGAGACGATCAACTTTTACCTATCGAATGTCGTATTCCCCAAGGAAGCCAAGGAGTGTCCTTCGAAGCTACCGAGTTCAGGTTGGGATTTATCAGAGAAGAAAAATCGGCCAGTGACAGGTAGGTTAGGAACGATGTACTACGACCGCTGACCGACTGAACGACCGTTAGGATTTTCTGGAACGAACGACGGTCAACATCTGTTTCCATTGCATATCGCCCAACGTGACCTTGAAAATCAAGGGGGAACGAACGCAAAGGTATTATGGTATCTTCTACGGCCGGAGAATAATTACTATGCATGCACATCGCATCCGAACGGCGAGCGACGAACTACACGCGAATTCCTCCAGCTACTAGTTTCACAAAAGCCTGAGATCCGTGTCCTGCTGGATGTCGGCGCTCAAATGCTGGACCTTCAGAACCATGAACTGGTTCAAACGTGGTTGGATATTAGCCCAGGTCCTTCTGCTGCAATATATTTCAATGAGCAAGACGAGTTGATGGTGTGTACGAGAGATGGCAGCACACAACTCTTGCGGTCGTCACCATTCGCACAGCAGATCGACCGGTGTGTCGTATACCTCGATGATGCTCATACACGTGGTACGGATATCAGGTTTCCGACCGGATTCCGTGGTGCTGTTACGCTGGGCCCCAAGGTCACGAAAGATCGCTTGGTTCAAGGTGTGTGCACTGCAAGCCATTTCGACCAGAACCTTAATAATCTGTGGCTCATAGGTTGCATGCGGATGCGGAAGCTCGGACATGGACATTCTATCATGTTTTTCGCACCTCTCGGAGTGGATTTGCGTATTCGGAGTGTGGCCGGCAAAGACAAAGACCCCTCGGACATGGTCAATAGTACAGATATTCTGCATTGGGCGATTCGAGAAACATGGGAGAACATTCGTCGATGGGCACCTCACTGGGTGCAGCAAGGAATCGAGCATGCATCCCGATACTCTGCTTGGTCTGACTTCTGTGCAGATCAACTGGGTTCGGAAGAGCTAGCGAGAAAGTGGCTCCTGCCAGAAGCCGCGAGGTTGGAAAACTTCTTCGATCTGCGCGACCCTTTGATCCCTGTCTTTCTGAGTAGTCCCGATATTCGTCAGCGCTGTGAGGATCTTGGCGTAATGTCTTTATCCTCACTGGCAGGAAGCATGGACGAAGAGGGGGAGCGAGAGCTTGCTTACGAAGTCAGGCGCGAGCGACAGGTCCAACCACAGTTTCAGCCGGCAGCCTTGATTCTGCCACTACCTGCAATTCACTCCATTCACCCAGCTGTCGTTGACTTTATAAGGACTGGCGTTATTCCTAGAGGGCCAAATTGCTTCGGGACAAGGAATGAAGTCTTTATTCCAGCCATGGAGACGCTCCAAGGAACCCCTGCGGCCAGCGATGAGTCATATATTTGGAGTCAGTCTGTGTTAGTTACCGCAGACTTTGCGAAAACAGTCCAAGCATCTGGAATGATGGGGAATTATCTGCGGCCAGTTCAATGGATTATTTCGGCGAACAGAGGCACCGGACATGTACTGGTCATCCTGAGCCCTTATGAAGCGACTTGTTTGCTTCCGGAGATCAAATCTAGTGGCAAGGTTCATCTGCATCTGTACACACCTCGCACAACCAAGTCGATGAAGTCCTGCGACGACCTTTCCTTGTATAGTATTCCGATGGTCCCGGACGAGTGGATTCCTCCCTCCCCTCAGCTTATGGATCAGCTGAGCATGTTCGCTGGGCAACTTTACCTGAAAGACTATGCATCGTACATCCGCATTTGTCGTTTCCTTGGGGTATATGCAAGGGACCTGCAAGGAAAAGAGGAAATTGTGACGCAGCCCGATGGATTCATCTTACCGAAGGACCGAAACCGATTCAAGCACTCGCGAACGGAAATTGCGCACACCTTTGCCGCCACGCCCCTCGTTTCTCTTAGAGCATTGATGAAGCTTCGCCGCAAGGGTTTTGATTATTCCTCGACGCACCTAGGAAAACTTTTTCATGGACGACTACTCACCGAAAATGATTTTGAGAAGTGAATTTGCATACCTTTTTTTTCTTTGGATGAATTTTGGCCAGGAAGTATCGTTCATTCGGATTTTACTAGGGGACACTCTCATTCCATCGGAACCCAATGATATCATTATTCTGTTTTTGACTTACCAGAAATGCATGTTGTGATGTGATTTCGCCGCCGGTAGTAACAAAGTCCTACGCCATTCTCGAGAATTAGCCGGAACCGTGCTTGCTATGCTCAGCAGAGAACGTTGACAACAGGCTATTATGATGCAATTGCACACTTTGATGTAAGTATGCTCCAAGGCTTGCGAGTGCATCGATGAGCCAACAAACCTGTCAAGTGGGCAGCACTTATCCAAACTCCCATTATCTTCCTCTGAATACCATCTACAAGGGGCCGAAGGGCCCCGTCGCCCTCTCCTTCCCGATATACTGAGTCGTCGTGACCGCCCACGTGCCAAAGGTCCGCCATTGTCGTGTGCCGTCATTCTCACCTCCCGATATGTGGGGGCGCTTTTCCTGCAATCTTGGTCCAGCAACTCCTTACGTCCTCCCCCGCGCATCCGTTGACCAGAAAGCGCTCAACAACCAGGTCATACGGGAGGTGTGCAAGTTCGGACATGTGTTGTCGCCAAAGAATGTACGGAGGTGGTGGAAATTGGTACTCAGAAAGGTCTTTGCGCTGGCGGTGCGTCTCGGCGTTCGTATCTGCAGGGTATCATTTGACCTAACTACCAGATTTTTTTTAGGCCACAGCGAGTGCTGTACTGTGATGGTTTGCAGGACCAGCTCGCTCGGAGTTTGA
The DNA here is from genome assembly GCA_038090395.1 of Boletales sp. KT-2023a. Classification (NCBI taxonomy): domain Eukaryota; kingdom Fungi; phylum Basidiomycota; class Agaricomycetes; order Boletales; species Boletales sp. KT-2023a. Next base: position 26,219 of record JBBPMP010000091.1, on the reverse strand, counting down.
AGCTGAGAAGTTCTCGGCTTGTAGATTGCCTGTTGTCTCAGCCAATCCCCGTGAGGCCTTGCAATCGTCGCCTGATTATCCGCTCACTTATTGGCGTTGCAGAGTCAACTCAGCGCCGGATCAACGCATTGTACAAATGCAGTCCGGTGAAGTTGATGTCCTGCGAGAGAAGTTCTATCTTACGCTCCGGTACATGCCAAATTGGGATATTTCAGTCGGAGTTGCACATTCAACGCCCGACCCCACGCCGAAATTTTACGGACCGCTCCATCCGCAACGCGCTGTGAGTCGATCTCCAGCATTGGGCTGGACTCGGGCTGCAGGACTTCGCGGCCAATGATGGCTGGTTCAATCCACTTTCGAACATGCGGTCCTTCTGCGTCAGGTCGGGACGGCTAGGTTTGGCGCCTGTCGGGACCCAATTGGTCTTCAACTATTCTCAGGCTCATGAATTCCAGGTACAGGTACATGATGCCGCCCCTCGACTTGAACTTGAACTTGAACTTGACCTTGACCTCGAAGTTGCCACTCTCGAATGTCTTACTCTCTCCTACATCTCGAGGACATCTCTGCCGTGAAATACATCATTACCCATGTATTTTTTCCACTTCAACCTCCGGATCGGAAGGACCCTAGTATCGGCGACCATCTTGCTCTAGCGAAAGCAATTACCGCTGGCGCACGTCTGTACGGCAACCACGTCGACCAGGGAAATCTTACCAAGTGGAATAGCATTTCCCGAATGCTGGAAAACCTACAGGATACTGTCGCATCGCACAGTATGGATAGATTTCGAATGATTTCCCAGTTGAACACCATGGATGTAGGGGGTAAGCGCTTGGACCTTTGCAGTATGTTGGAAACTCAATATAATACACAGACGTTCTGGCATTGCATATCCGAGCACAAAATGCAGGGATCATCTTTAGAAAACAGGAGGCCATCACTATCTTTGAGTCGTTTGAACTATCACCGAAAGCCCAAGACGTGAACCCTACGAAAGGAAAGCTTGTCTGTTCATATCCTGGGCCGGCCATCGAGATCCCAAACCTTGTTTTTGATGACAAGGGATTTCGTTACGAGCTTGTGAACTTTCTCGCTCACATGAACTATGATGACTTGGACGGTGTTGGAACGAGCCCCCAAAATCCTCCGTTTGTTTTCAAAAATACTGTTCACCCGTGCTATATCACCGAGTTGCTTACCGGCATCTTAAGAAGTGTTGGTTCTCCCGCGGACATCGTTCGTATCAGCAAGCGTGTGGGTGATGAATTCGTGTGGAAGGATGACTCAACATTGCCCTGGCGGCGCTCGCCACTCTGGCTACTCACTAAAGTTGCTCTTCAGACAACACTGGATATGTCTCATCTTGGGCATCACACATACAAGGAATTCATGCTATTCTTTATGTGTTACTTTGCAGAGGAGAAGCTTTGTGCAGAGCTTTCTAGCGATCTCCTGCAGTTCATGCTGACCAAAATCAGCCGACGTATGCAGAAGCTTGGTTCATCTGCGCCAGATTGGCTTTTACACACAGTATTGCGGGCATGCACATCCCTTCGATCCACCATCGAAAACCGGTGGAAACAGGTGCAAGCTATGCAGCGTCTATCCCCACCCTGGACTCCCTCTCGGCTGGATCTCATTGAAGATATTCAGCTGTCGCTCTTGCATAGCGGTGGTTATATTCGTAACGCTCTTGCCAACAACGGCATCAGCCCTCGCGATGTGTCCTTCAATCCTACCCACCACTATCGAGGTGGTCTCGATGACTTTCTGTCTTCCAATGGAGGATTTTTCGAGGAAGCATATGATGATGAACCCCGCGTTGCCCTCTACGATGTCGAGCGGGCGGTTGAGCTGGGGATTGATGCCTGGGTTGGTCGAGTCACAGACAGAGATGATGCTTGTGTCCAACTCGGAACTTTGGCCAACAAATACTCCTCCGGCGCGTTGAACACATATGCGAATAACCCAGAGCTCCTTTCAGTCATGCTATTGACTATGCTCGAGCTTTGGATCGCTCTCGACAAAATAACTATCAAGGAAATCCCGATGCTTGCAGACTACTCTCCAGAGGTACCCGGCAGTCTTCTGGAGCACCTTCTTCTTTTCAGAATCACGAGCTTCCATCGTCTTCGTAAAGCGCACGAATACTTGTCCTACCGCCACTCTCGATCGCGAACTGAGTGGTCGGTATTTTCTTCGACCATCACTCTGGACAGCTTTTCCACTCGTTTTTACAGAAACACTTCCCATCTTCGACGTCTCAAGTCCGGAATCCTGCGAGTCCCCTCACATGAAATTCGTGAAATAGTTGCAAATCTACGAACAACTGCCCGGCAGGCCAAGATTGACTCGCCCGATAACGTAGGAATGTGGGATCGTGTTCGTGAGCGGCTATCGCCGCCGAACCGGCTCCTGGTGCAGGTGGTCGTGTTCGAATTGTACTGTCCGATCTCATTTGATATGTGGCGAACTTTCACACTCCATCTCTTGACGACTCTCTGTTCTCCTTCTGCTCAGCGGGACGCCCTCCGGGCCCAGATTGACGATTATCGTACACGCCAACGTCTTCTCAAGCAATCAAAATCTCGTGTTTCCCCTGCTACTCGTGTGTGGCAGTCCTGCTTCTCATGTCGTAATACACCCGCCCCAACTGTGCTTGAACTGGACCGTGTCAAATGCGGACTGAGATTATTCAGTCTCGATTTGTGGGCCGGTACCCTTGCCCAGCAGAACCATGGATGCTGTACATACAAGCTTCAGAGTGGGCCATACGAAAATTTGCAGAAATATGTTGATTCAACTGCCCATGCGTCAAATGATGTGATCGCACATCAAACTGAATGCCACAAAGACCTTTCCATCCATGAATATATGGCATTTGGACACCTGCGCAGCGGCGGCTTACTCCAATGGACAAACATCTTGCGCGAGCTTCGTGGCCGATCTTTAAACTTCCGTCGTCCCGAGGTCCATATGCTGTTGGCTCGAGCAGTATCTCAGGTCGGACCACTTGAGAATATGGAGTGGGTGTGGCATCAGGAGATTCAGCAATCGTCCTTTTGTCATGCGCTTCTCCAGGAACTGGATATTCTCATGCGAGACATCGAATCCAATTGGATGGAAGTGGTTACAATGGATACTATATCCTTCTTACTCCGTCGTCTACTTGCATCCAGCCCTCATGATACGATCGCTGTGGAAGCATTCAATCTTCTTCGTATCATGCGTAGCAAGGTGTTTTCCTGGATACAGGAACTGTCAGCGAATCTTCTGAGAACATCAGGAAATGAAGAACTTCGCAATGTTTTGCGAGATACTGCTGCCATCTGTCGGAGTACATTTGACGTAGATCCTTCCATGATTCCGACAGTCCTTCATTCAGCAGCAGATATAGAGACGCTACTTTCTTCCGCTATCATAGTTCACGACCATACGCCCAGTGACGTCTCGCACCTCTCTGGATATTCACGGCTACTCGTTGATAGAGACCGCCGGCTTTCGATGTCACTCCAGACTGTCGTGACAGACATTATTCTGACCGACACTAACAACGATGGGATTGATCTTGCGATCCGTAGGATTTGGCCTACTTACTCCCCTGGTTCAAAATGGAGGCCACTTCAGGGACCAAACTCGCGCTGGCTTTTCTGCACGACCATGCCACCAGCTGATCAGCGCCCTCAGGTTTTGCATTTCAATATCCTTGATGGATCACTTCTCATCAACGGAAAACCATTTGGGACTTGGTTGCCGGAAGGCGTTATGTCGCATCCCCTATACAGACAGATTTTTGACAAGGTACGCTTTGGTATGCTTAAAGCGATGCAGACTGTTCATCGCTTCTGTAGCAACTGCTTGAGGTTGTAGCAAGTGACATACAAGGGATGGATTATTCCACAAGAAACCTGATTCTGGATCATCAAGTATGCTTACTTTTGGAAGTTTGGGTGTCAGAGCTAATGTCATTCTCAGGTGCATTTTTCCCTGAGGAACAAAGGATGGAACCTTGTGATTCGAGCAAAACGGAGGGAGAATTTCACTGGCGTTTCGGGAATCTTCGAGCTCATCCCTCGCGAGAAGCTGAAAGGTGATCTACCGGCAGTTTTGCTCGACGGATATGTTCATTGGTTGAACCTTACTACATCCGTCATGGAGATCCGCCCACTTGGTAATCTTTGGGAAACATCGTCAGACAACTGGATGGTTGACTGTACTCCCGGCCACTATCGCATGTGGAAAGGTCATGATAGTCTCGTAGACATTCGAAGCCAGTCATGGACCATGGTTTCAAGTCTCCTGAGACCACTTGCTCCACCCGAAGAACTCATTATCAGTGTATCTCCAAATGACCACAGCAAAACCTCACCATCGCTACAACTGTCTGTCTTCTTGCCGAATTATGATCTATCTTTTTACGTCGATGAAGATGGGGACCTTGTCTCCCGTGACATCCGAGGCATGGTTTATGACGAGAACCAATCTATTGGGACCTTCTTTGGGTTGATCAATCAGCTCGTACTACGGCCAAAGGTCAAACATGTCAATGTTCCCGAACTCATCTCCAAGTGTGTTATCATCCCCGATGGAAAAATCACATTTCAGAAGGACGGCCATCACGTCCGTGTCGAAATCGCACCTTATCCTACGGCCCTGAATCGAGTCACATTCCAGTCCTATAGAGTCAATACCGAGTTGGGTTGTTTAACCGGGAACGGCAGTTTGACAGGCAAGTTGTACTGCGCTTACTTGCATGCCCTGACCAGCGGATGTGGCAACGATCCGCTTACCGGGAGGTCTGGTACAGAGGAAGCATTGTCCGTGCTCCGATCAGCTGGTTGTTCGACCATGAATTTCAGTCCACGTGATGCAGCACTCTTGGCTTTGATCGCATCAATATGCCCCTCGCGATCGTCGTATTCTAATCAACCCACTGCACGGAAGATGGGATGGCGCGCTCTGCCTACAGATTCGCAGTATCACGAGTTTTGCATCCTTGCCAACGTGATCAAGGGACGCCACAAGAAGGTTCAGTTGTTTTATGATCGCCAGTCCAGTGTATCACCGCAAGGATCTCCATTAGAAGAACGCCATGTCCAGGTCCCAATGCGCAGTACACAACGAACCGTCGTGCAGGTCTGTCCACTACCGGTTTCCGATCAATCTGTCGAATCAAATTTGGATGACCACTACCATGCAAGAGACCTTTTCGACAAGCCTGTTTCAGGGGAACATCGCGCTTATATAGCGGCGACCTGTGTCAACCGCCGCACCGCAACGAGTGCGAAGGATATATGGAACATGGTTGAACGCTGGACGAACAATGTCTCTGGGGACGCAATTTGGTCTCTCCGGTATAGCAAATTGTGGTTGGATCCTGATCCCCCATCAATATGGCTCGAGGTGTACAATCTCCTCCGAAAAAGTGATGAAAGTAAATGGTTTAAACTGCTGTTCTCCTTACCTGCCATGGCATATGCGTCAGCGAATCTCGCTGAATTGGTTCCCTTATTCATCGCATTTGCATCACATTCGCAGTTCCGCGCACAGGACCCACCCAGTCACTATGCCTCCTATTCAATTCGGGATGGGTGCCATCCTACACTCAACAACTTGCGCACATGCATCGTTGATCATCTTTATCCCTTGGAACAGACTCTGCCACATGCTAGACGACACAGGCGTGTTGATGAAATAGCTCGGATGTTGTTCAACACCTGGCCTCGTGATCATTTGCTGGACTCGCTCGATCCTGTTTTATTTGACGTGCCGCATTTAAAATTAGAAATCCAGCGTTACTTTTCTAGCTGCTCGCGCAATCTCACGCTCAAGGAACATCTGACTCGCGTCCAGACGATACTGAATGATCTTCACGGATCCCCAGCCTTGCCAACCCCCGACACTTCTTCATACACGTTCAGTCCATCACGAAGCTTCCCTTCCCATATCCTACGGAGACTCCCGGTGCTGAACGAGCTATTTTCCAGACCTGCAGCACCATTGCAAACACACCATGGCACTGATGGATTGGCCCAATATATCATTGGTTCTCGGGGAGATACCTCTCGCCCGGATTCCACCTCACTGCATCGATTACTTGCCACAGTTGAAATGGACTCGAGTAGTTCATTCCAGCACAAGTACGTCTCAGCGCTCCGCATTAGTGCGGAATCCTTCGACAGCGGCATATTCCTTGCGGAGCGTGTAATGAAATCGCCTTCCGCTGAAACACTTATAGAACACTATGTGAGGTGCAAAACCGGCTACATCGAAGCACTCCGCCATATTCAGAAAAGTCTAGGTCCCAGAAACAAGAGCGAGGAAACAGTCGAACGGGCCGGTCTATGGCCACGGATCACCGCCTACGTCCTTTATCAATGCCTCGCGTCGAATTCGTCGGACTCTCTCTCAGACGACTGGAGGAGGTGTATCATTAATTTCGCCCTTCTTGCGCTGGAACTACAACGCGCGCGAAGGATGGTTCTACTCCGCTTCGACGATCTTCATGAGGAGCTCTTTAGGGAACTGCAAAATGAAGGGTGCGATGGCTGGGATGCCGAAGCACATCCAGACTGGCTACTAATCCAGGTGTGTTCCGCTTGGCGTGGGTGTACGTGTCAGCTGACACTGTCTACGTCGCCCCTTTCAGCTGCAAGGCAACTTTTCGATTCGTCGTGTCCAGGCAGAAGTTGCGAACGAAATGATATCACCACGCTCGGGGAACAACACAGCCATGCAGCTCAACATGGGGGAGGGCAAGTCGTCTGTAATCATTCCCATAGCTGCCGCCGCTCTCGCGAACGGGGAACAGCTCGTCCGCGTCATTGTCCCAAAGCCATTGACAACGCAGACCCTCCACCTCCTCACGGATCGGCTCTGCGGTCTCACCAACCGACGAATATTCTATCTCCCGTTCTCTCGCTCGCTCGAAATCGACCATCAGAAAGTAGTTTCCCTGCACCAACTTATGTTAGAATGTATGCGGGAGCGGGGTATTCTTGTCGCTCAGCCAGACCACGTTTTGTCTCTCAGGCTAGCGAGCATGGACAAGCAGCTGTCGAGGGGGAAAGATGATAAAGTGGCGCATCTGCTGTTGGAACTTCAGAGGTGGCTACATTCCCATTCACGCGACTTGCTGGACGAGAGCGACGAGATCCTCGATACTCGATCGCAACTAGTATTCACTATCGGCAACATGCGGCATGTTGATGGCTCCCCGGAACGATGGACGATCACTCAGCAAGTCCTCGGTCTTGTAAACAAGCATGCATCCTCGCTTCGTAACATCTTCCCACTTGGAGTGGAGTATGAACCGGGGACGTCCGGATCCTTTCCCCACTTTCGCATTCTACAAAAAATTGCCGGGGAAAAGTTGCTCTCATGGGTGATCGAAGACATTATGGATGGCCATCTACCCGACGTCAGTTTTGGACAGCTTCACTCCCACCCTGGTCTCGAAGATGCGATCCGGAAATTCATATCGTGCGAAAATATCCCTCCGGAGAAGGCTCAATCGGTAAGGAATTCCTTCGGGGAAACGCCCCTCTGGCGATGTCTGCTGCTGTTACGTGGCCTGTTGGCCGCCGGGATCCTGTTGTATACTCTCAAGGAGCGGCGGTGGAGAGTGGATTACGGCCTCGACACCACACGGACGATGCTTGCGGTCCCGTATAGAGCAAAGGACGTGCCAGCACAAAGGGCCGAGTTTTCTCATCCGGACATCGCGATCATCCTCACATGCTTGTCGTATTATTATATTGGTCTTACGGAGGACCAGGTGAAGCTTTCCTTCGAGACTCTGTTCGAAAAACATGTCCCGTCCCAGGATTACGAACTGTGGGTGCAAGCATGCCCTGATATCCCAGAATTTCTCCGGACGTTGCGTGGCGTCAATGTGGAGTCAATGGAGCAATGGGACACTCTGTATCTTTTGTTTTCGCGGAATCGGGAGACGATCAACTTTTACCTATCGAATGTCGTATTCCCCAAGGAAGCCAAGGAGTGTCCTTCGAAGCTACCGAGTTCAGGTTGGGATTTATCAGAGAAGAAAAATCGGCCAGTGACAGGTAGGTTAGGAACGATGTACTACGACCGCTGACCGACTGAACGACCGTTAGGATTTTCTGGAACGAACGACGGTCAACATCTGTTTCCATTGCATATCGCCCAACGTGACCTTGAAAATCAAGGGGGAACGAACGCAAAGGTATTATGGTATCTTCTACGGCCGGAGAATAATTACTATGCATGCACATCGCATCCGAACGGCGAGCGGCGAACTACACGCGAATTCCTGCAGCTGCTAGTTTCACAGAAGCCCGAGATCCGTGTCCTGCTGGATGTCGGCGCTCAAATGCTGGACCTTCAGAACCATGAACTGGTTCAAACGTGGTTGGATATTAGCCCAGGTCCTTCTGCTGCAATATATTTCAATGAGCAAGACGAGTTGATGGTGTGTACGAGAGATGGCAGCACACAACTCTTGCGGTCGTCACCATTCGCACAACAGATCGACCGGTGTGTCGTATACCTCGATGATGCTCATACACGTGGTACGGATATCAGGTTTCCGACCGGATTCCGTGGTGCTGTTACGCTGGGCCCCAAGGTCACGAAAGATCGCTTGGTTCAAGGTGTGTGCACTGCAAGCCATTTCGTCCAGATCCCTAATAATTTGTGGCTCATAGGTTGCATGCGGATGCGGAAACTCGGACATGGACATTCTATCATGTTTTTCGCACCTCTTGGAGTGGATTTGCGTATTCGGAGTGTAGCCGGCAAAGACAAAGACCCCTCGGACATGGTCGATAGCACAGATATCCTGCATTGGGCCATTCGAGAAACATGGGAGAACATTCGTCGATGGGCACCTCACTGGGTGCAGCAAGGAATCGAGCACACATCCCGATATTCTGCTTGGTCTGATTTCTGTGCGGACCAACTGGGCTCGGAAGAGCTAGCGAGAAAGTGGCTCCTGCCAGAAGCCGCGAGGTTGGAAAACTTCTTTGATCTGCGCGACCCTTTGGGCCCTGCCCTTCTGAGTAGTCCTGATATTCGTCAGCGCTGTGAGGATCTTGGCGTAATGTCTTTATCCTCACTGGCAGTAAGCATGGACGAAGAGGGGGAGCGAGAGCTTGCTTACGAAGTCAGACGCGAGCGGCAGGTCCAACCACGGCATCAGTCAGCAGCAAATCTACCACTACCTGCAAACCATTCCATTCACCCAGATGTCATTGATTTTATAAGGACCGGCGTCATTCCTAAAGGACCAAATTGCTTCGGGAATAGGAGCAATGTTTTCATTCCAGTCATGGAGACGCTCCAAGGAACCTCTGCAGCCAGCGACGAGTCGTACATTTGGAGTCAGTCTGTGCTAGTTACCGCAGACTTTGCGACAACAGTCCAAGCATCTGGAACGATGGGGAATTATCTTCGCCCGGTCCAATGGATTGTTTCGGCGAACAGAGGCACCGGACATGTACTGGTCATCTTGAGCCCTCATGAAGCGACCTGTTTGCTTCCGGAGATCAAGTCCAGCGACAAGGTTCATCTGCATCTGTACACACCCCGCACAACCAAGTCGATGAAGCCCTGCGACGACCTTTCCTTGTATAGTATTCCGATGGTCCCGGACGAGTGGATTCCTCCCTCCCCTCAGCTTATGGATCAGCTGAGCATGTTCGCTGGGCAACTCTACCTGAAAGACTATGCATCGTACATCCGCATTTGTCGTTTCCTTGGGGTATATGCAAGGGACCTGCAAGGAGAAGAGGAAATTGTGACGCAGCCCGACGGATTTATCTTACCGAAGGACCGAAACCGATTCAAGCACTCGCGAACGGAAATTGCGCACACCTTTGCCGCCACGCCCCTCGTTTCTCTTAGAGCATTGATGAAGCTTCGCCGCAAGGGCTTTGACTATTCCTCGACGCACGTGGGGAAGCTTCTCCATGGACGGCTACTCGCCGAAGATGATTTTGACAGCTGAAATTTATATACCTTTTCTTTTTTTCTTTAGGTGCATGTTGATCAGACGGGGCAGGCATTGTTCAGTCGGATTTTACTGGTGGACACTCTTATTCTGTTGGAACCCGATGATATCATGTGTCGCGTGCTTTTGGACTCGGTCAATCGATTACTTCTACTCAGCATTGTAACAGTCTGATCTTCTATCTATAAGGTATTTTCGGTTCAAGCCGGTAGGCGTGTCAGACCTTCAAGTTGGTGCCTTACTTTCAATGAACATGATGATCTACTACGGTTTCATGTCATATATATACCTATTTTCGACTCGAATGATAATGTAGCTCGTCCGACTAAGTACGTAGCAACACGATCGATGTCATTAGCCTCCGCGGGATCATCCATACCGTGACTGACGGGTAGCTCCTAGTTACCGCCATCGCTTCGCATCCATATCCAGATCCTTCACCCTCGATCTTATTTTATTCCCTGCCCAAGGGGATTCCCGGGTGAATTATTTGGCAACTGGTGTACGAAGATAAACCGGAAGAGGCTGTCTGTCGTATTGACCCCATGTCCTATTCCACTCTCCCCATTTTTCAAACCCAAGCGCACTTTCAAGTCTTTCCGTCCGTAGAGCCCGCCTCAAGAGGCCCTCCGCAACTACACTCGTCCCCGTCTGCGACAGTCGGCCCAAGTTCATTCAAAGCGCCCGCGCACAAGCATGCCCACCATCTGCACTCGATACCTCCTCGCGAAAAGTCCACGAGGACGCTTATCATCGACCATATGCTCTGGGTGCACGCCCGCACAAGATTCGCACAAGCACGCGCAGAACTCGGCATGACAGACCGCACTGGTGGCTCCTCGTCACCCAACTTTCGCTTCCGCGAGCGACCGGAACAGTACGACGAAGAAGACGAGGTGTCGAGCGACGGCGAGGTCGTTGAACGACTGAATGACAAGAGTGCGGGCCACGGAAACGGGCAAAACGAGGACGAGGACGCGAGAATGCAGAAACAAGACCTCGCTTTGGCACGTTGTCTTAGACTGCGTGCCATCGCCCTTGAAAAGGTCATCACTTCCATGCTCGACCAGCCACCGCCCCTGCACCCGGTTCCCGCCATTGGCGACGAATTGCAATCCCCACCAGGATCTCCCAAACGCCGCGAATCTCAACTTCTATCGAAAGCGTCCCACCCCCATACGTTGCCAAACGGAGTCCGTCTCCGTCTGGCGCTTGCTACGCTCATCAACGATCTCTTTGCGCGACAAGTGCCCGTGGCCCCTTATCGACATCATCACAACCCTCCGCCGATCGTCGTTTCGGACTCGATTTCAAAAAAGGGGTCCGTGGACTCCTTGTCCTCACATAGCACACCCGTGCCCCAGAATCCATCCCCTCATCCGTCCACGAGCACGAGTCAGTCGTCGGGAATAGTCACAGGTCTTCTCCCACCATCGCTCTTCCTCCTTGCTTCTATATCTGGAGCCTCAAGCACACAACCATTCCCATACCCTTCGGCGATGGGCGGTATACAAGGGCCACGGATCGTTGTGCGTCTCTATATTTCTTGTGTTCTTATAGATGAATAAATATCTACCGATCCAGCCGGGAACGCAATCCCTTTGGAATGACAGAGTTCGTAGCCTTTATATGGAGGGTACGGACCCTTCAACAGCGAATTCCCCACCTGCTTTGCGGTGCCCAAGGCATCTGTACACAGGGTGCGAAATTTGTGTTGAAGCCAAACAACCCATTAAAGCACCGAGTGGACCGACAAAGGGGAGAGCGGGCGCATGGGGAGGTGAAATCACCTCCCGACCTCCCCCTCAAATTGGGTCAGGGAAGAGCATGGGTGGGAGCGGTGGTGGCATCTCTGGTTGGCAAGAGGGTGGTGGCATCGGTTCTGGACTTGCGCATCCCGGGGTGAACGGGAGTGTGCTGCGCAGAAAGTACAAATGGCTTTATCACGATCCCGAAGATGCCGACCATGCGGGTTCAGGTGCTGGCAATACACGCCTCTACGAGCTCATTCCTCGATTTTTACGCCTGTCAGCACTTGTCGCGATAGAGCTGGGCGAGGAACTTGGAGAGGATGAGTATGAACAGGAGTTTCAAAGAGAGCGATCTCGGGGCATACGTTCGGTGTCCCCACGGTCACCTCATTCCCTTACACAGGCGCGAAAAGCGCAATCGGAAGCTGAATCGACTCCCCTACGGCCTTCTCGAGAGTGGTACATGTTGTTCGCTGGCCTCCTTACCCGAGCGGCTTTGGAAGGGTACCTAACAGGTGGTTGGAGGGGACCTGCTGCCGCTTCCTGTCTGCTCTCTGTCGGACTGGGAATGTCCGACGATCCGTTCCATAGCGATGAAGACGAAGCAGATCTAATATTCGAGTGGTTTGATCCGGATGATCTTCCTGCATTAAAAGACGCGACGCAGATTATGTTCCCGTCACTAAACGCCATGGCCAATGGAGTACCCTTGCCCAGGGAAGACGCAGAGGCCGAGTTTGAGGCAGAAATGAAGGAACGGTTACGGAGAGTAAGCCTCGTGCCTTTAGCATACTTGTGGCGCCGCTGATTATGTGAACCTTAGTTTTACGCCATTCCGGCGCTGACGCCCGACCTGTCGACGCATATGGAAGACTTGGCATGGCACTTTCCGGCTGAGCCCGTTGAACGAGCCGCAGTCCGTTTCTGTGAAGCTGTCGCTAAATGGCGGGGGAAACCAGAACTAGAAACTGTAAGTCTCACTCGTTTTATCATGTCTTACTCTTACGTCATCATGTCTTACGTGCCCAATGCAGTACAAGAAGAAGCCCAAGGACTCTGCCACACCGGCCCTGACTATTGAATCGCTCGTCCATTCCAATCCAACCAGTCCCACTTCTGGCGCCACTGTTACTCAACCAAGTCTGCCGAAGTCTAAGCGACCCCCAATTGAGAACTATTTCACTGTTCCTCAGTCTCTTATTGGACGCAAACGCCAACGCTCATTGGATGAGGGGGATCGCTTGACGAAAAGGGTGCACAGTGGCATAGCGATTTCTGCGGTGTCGTCCCACTCTTGATGAGATCTTAAACTGACTATACAGGCTCACTTGCAACTTTGTACAGTATCGTTATCGTTGTTTAACGTTGATGTTTGGGTGTCTTCGCTGGGTTCCCCCAAGTTGTATCCCCATCTAGTGAAATACATTTGCAACCTTCAAGCCGAATTTCCTATGCGCTCAGAATTTCAGCCCGAGTGTCTGCAAATTTGAATTTCACATCCAAAATCAGGGATCTTGGTGTGTTAGCTAACATATTTCATAATGAATGTTTATCAAAGTCTTTGTCTGATGCTGGCACCTTGTGGGCGCAAGAGTACGTTTAATGTCTCATGTTTGACAGTGATGTGGCACCTTGTGGGCGAAAGTGTACGTTTAATGTCTCACTTCTCCTCTGTGCGGTGTAGTTTCACTTCTCCTCTGTGCGGCGTAGTTTTCACCTCCTCTGCGCGGCGTAGTTTCACCTCTCCTTTGTGCGGCGTGGTTTTCACTTCCTCTGCGCGGCGTAGTTTTACCTCTCCTCTGTGCGGCGTGGTTTTCACCTCCTCTGCGCGGCGTAGTTTCACCTCTCCTCTGCGCGGCGTGGTTTTCACCTCTCCTCTGTGCGGCGTAGTTTCACCTCTCTTCTGCGGCGTGGTTTGTCGCAGGTGAAAGTGAGACATGATCGAACAGTCAAGGCTTGGTCTGCTCACGTCTTTCTGCTATATAGGCTCGGCGACGTGAGTTGACCTTGTTCAAACCCACACGAGATGTTTCGGCTCGCTGCATTTATATCACCTTCGTTTGGTGTGATTCCTCTCACTTTGGTTATCCCGATCCTGTTTCTAGGTCTTCTTCCCGCGAGGAAGTACATCAAGAGGCGAAGAGAGAACCCTCAGGGGTTACCACTCCCCCCCGGGCCACCCCGCCTCCCGATCCTCGGAAACCTACTAGGGATCAAGGACCTCGGTGCCCAATGGTTAACATATGCCGAATGGAGCAAGCAATACGGTAGGGCGTTTCGCTGTTCCACTCACGCTCGCGGCCTTGACACCGTTGCGTTAGGCGACTTGTTGTACCTCGAGATTTTGGGTCAAAAAATCTTGGTGATCAATTCGGAAAAGGTGGCGGAGGACTTGTTGGATAAGCGCTCGAACAATTATTCGGATCGGCCTCAGGTGCCGATGGTGACGTTGTGAGTGGCATATCTTCCCTGCTTCGGATGGGTTGCCCAACTTGACTCAGGATGGGATGGGAGTTCAACGTCGGCTTCATCCCTTATGGACCGTGGTGGCGTAGGCATCGCAAGGCGATGCATCATGTGTTGAACCAGACTGCTATGCTCAACTACCGCGATATCCAACTGGACAAGGTGCACCAGCTCGTGAAGAATATTATGCAGGTCCCAGAGGACATGGAGATCCACCTTCGAACGTAGGTCGGCTCTGCTTTGATTAAGGGGGGTCACACTAATGCGTATAATGTGCATGATGAACTTAGGTTTACCGGGTCGACGATCATGACGGTCGTGTACGGCTATAACATGGCCCCGAGACACGACTTGTTTGCGTCGATTGCGGACGAAGCGAGCGAAATGCTGACAAATTCCTTCTTTCCCGGTGCGGCTTTGGTAAACACGATCCCTGCTTGTGTGTATCGTGTTTCCGTTCGTGTGTGCCTTCTTTTTCTGACCTACACGTGTGCCATACATAAAATGCAGTGCAATACCTCCCTGAGTGGTTCCCTGGAGCTGGGTTCAAATGCTTTGCTAAGAAATGCCGAAAGTTGACGCGCGATATGAGAGACCTGCCATATGATTTCGTACGGAAGCAGATGGCAGAGGGTATTGCGCCGCATTCGATGGTGTCGGAGTTGCTGGAGAACAAGGAGGAAGAGGGCGTGATCAAGTCTGTCGCCGGAACAACCTATGCCGGTACGCTTCCGCTTCGTTCTTGGCTTTCCTCATGTGCTGACGCGTCATGCCAGCGGCGGTCGAAACGGTGAGTTTCGAGGTCGCGTGCTGCCGATGTGTGCGCTGATGCACGATCATGAATCCTAGTCGTCCTCGGCGTTGTCAGCGTTTATGATGGCGATGGTCATGTTCCCGGACGTACAGAGGAAGGCACAAGCTGAGATCGATAGCGTGACAGGCGGAAATAGGATGCCAGACTTTTCGGACCGGCAATCGATGGTCTACCTGGAAGCGATGTACCGGGAAGTGCTGCGATGGTGTCAGGTCACGCCCCTCGGTACGCTCACGCCCTTATACTTTGCGTCGGTTGATGGTATAAACCATTACGGTTGCTATGCAGGTGTACCGCACATGACAACAGAGACGGACGTTTATGAAGGGTACTTCATTCCAAAAGGTGAGGGGGGTCGCCTTCATATCCGGGCGCGCCCATGCTGATCGTCTTCATCTTGATCGTGATTGTAGATACGATCGTGTTTGCCAACATTTGGTGCGTCGCGGAGATGACGATGATGATGTGCGTGTGGGACCGCACTGACTGAGTATCCGCGTATCCAGGTCGATGACGCACAATGAGAACAAGTATCTCGACCCGATGCGGTTCATGCCCGAGCGGTTCCTTGACGCGAACGGCCAGCTCACGGACGACATTGGAGAACAACAGTTTGGTTTCGGTCGCAGGTGGGTCGGACCAGCAATGATCTATGACTCCGGTGCTCATCACGCTGCGACAGGATCTGTGTGGGAAAATATCTGGCCGAGGCATCTGTTTGGATAGCCATGGTATCCATCTTGGCTGTGTTTAACGTGAACAAGGCCAAAGATGAGCAGGGGCGCGATATCGAAGTGGTGCCTCAGTTCACCCCGGGCGTGATCATGTGGGTGTCTTGTAATGTTCGCTCGAGGATTGGACTGACGAACGGGTCTGGTTGACGATGATAGTCACCCCAAACCGTTCCCGTTTTCGATTACGCCGAGGTCGCCCCATGCGGCTCAACTCGTTCAACAGGCAGGCATTAACACTTGATGCACAAGACGAAGAACGGACCGTGTTGATAAATAAAGTGATTTACGGTATATTACAGCTATTTTCATAATGTTAGGCCATCACATCGGAAATACACATATAGGCGGACTCTGAACCTTGGCTAGCTGAGTTTGCTGAGAGTTCACAAAAATAATGACATAATATCACTAGTAGAAGTCTTGTCTATCAATCAAGATGGACACTACAGTGCCTTCTTGTATTGTAAATCTGTGATGCAGAGCCCTCATGATTGTTGCTAGAGATGTGTTGATGTAAATCTTCCACAGATATTCTGCAATCTCACAGAGCATAATGTCAGGCTGGTGCTGGTGCTTGACTGGATCTTTTAGAAACTGTATGAAAGTATGAGACATGCAAAGACATGTATTGAGGAGCACCCACTGTGGCATCCAACAAGTTCAGAAGCCTGGATCAGCCATCTACAACTGGTTTCTTCACAATTTCACCAATCTCTCAAAAGCACTTGCAGAGACCCCTCATGGTCCTGGGACAAATTCCTATATGTCCAGCAATTTGCATGTAGTTATACCAGATTGCAGTGGCATTCAAAGGGCTATCTTCTCTGCTTTGGAGATGTCTCAACGCATCGCTGGAGTAGTGGAGTCGGTCATGTCACGCTTACGATTGATCTACAGATTCAATTTCCGACTCCGCCTGCGTGAAAATAGCTCTAAGAAATAGAACGAGCGATAGCTGTGTCGCTAGTGTTTTACGACGCCTCGAGTCAAGGTACATACATACTGCTCGATTGAGACATGCAAATGGGGCCACTACCCAAATTGTATACAAACATGTTAGATGCTAAAAACAGACTAGCTGTTGAGATCAAGATATATAATGGTGGTCCAGTAACGAGTGTATGCCGTATGTCAAGTTAAATGCGTGAGTGGGTGATGTACAACAATAAGATAGTCCGATGGTCGAGACCGTCGTAGATGCAATGGAGAACATGAATGCACATAAAGTCGTTAGTCATTTGCGGCTATATCCTGTGGTTTGTGATTGGGTTTCCGATCTGATGAATCGTTAAAACAACAACTCACCATCTTGGCTGAATTTGTCGTTCTGGATAAAGATGCATCATAATCTGATCGGTGATGAACTCTGCTTCGACTTGAGAAGAGGGTCTATACCCCGAGTGGGACGGACGTCTGAATGGCAGTTGGGGCGCTCGCCCAGCGTCACTCGGTCGAGAGGGACGTGGGACGTGGCCCATGCGGCCGGGAGGAGGACCATATCCGGGTTGTTGTCTTCTGTCGCTTCCCGGAACGTACACGGGGGCGTCTTTCCCCCACCGCCGCGGGTTGGAATCAGGTCTGCGCATCTCGGATATCGTTCGCTTCCGCTGTTCCTCCTCCGCAGCGCGTCGTGCCATGGTGAGTTCCTTCAGATAACGTTCGGTGTCCTGCGCGCGGGACGAGGAGATTTTGTATGTCCCTTCGCAGTAGAAGCCGCCAGGAACGCCGCGGCAAGGATATACGCCCTTGACGGTCTGGGGATTGTTGGGGTGGATGCAACCGGGCTGGGAACACTTGTTGTGGTATGGCGAGGGCCAACCGGGCGGGAGGGTCGTGGGCTTGGGTTGCTTGGGCTTTCTTGAGACTGTGGAGGAAGGGGGGGTCTCGTGAGCGGAAACGCGCAAGGAGGGACGAATGGGGTAGCGTACGCACAAAAGATCATGTGGGCGTCGTCAGGGTGGGTTCTGGTTCGGGCAAGAGAGAGGGGGCCTGGCGTGCTTAATAGCTGTACTGGATTATGAAAGGGTCAAGTAAGCATGGGGGTGCGCGGCCAGACATGCATTAAAATCGTGTCAATATGATGAGGTCACTTGCAGTGCGCGATGGGTGCATCGCCGCAGTTTCGGGTGGGGTCATTTTACGATTGTGATCCGGTTCGAGAAAGTGGAGGCCTGTTCGCGATAATGCGACCCCTCAAGGCTGTCGTTGTCCTGAAAATGTACCAAGCCTGTCCAAACGGCCGGGGAAGGGCGCAATGGGAGCGTCCCACAAGGGGATGCGGAAATACACGGAGGAAGCAGAAGTGAGATGAACGTTTACTCGAACGGGCAACATCATACCGGCTGCCCGCATTCACGCTTGATGGCGCGTGAAAATACAGTAATTAGCGTCCACGGTGTTACGCGTCCTTGTTCGGACGGGTTGGCTGCTGCGCGACGAGCCGCCGTGCTCGCTTGCTGAGCAACAGCCTCGCTCATGACTGTAACGCCACCACTGTGTCAGAATGGCACCCGGGATGTCCAGGAGGGTCAGGATACCGGTTAGTCACATCGTGCTCGGATAGCGTAAAAGGCTGCGGGTGATAAGAGTAATGGACCTAATCCTCGAGGGGAACACGAGGCAGGACGGGCTTGCCTTGACCTTGTTGGACGTGATGTGCCCTTTTCTTTCAGCCTTCCTGATCCACTATTGTTGTCGTCGTGCCAATTTAGACGATGGTGAGCTAGCTGTGTTATCCTTGGCACCGCCAATCGAGTATCTATAATACTAATACGCATCACACGTGGTGGTTGTTTGGCAAAGGCTTCAGAAATCAACAAACCTTGGACTCGGACTTCCACGTGTAACCGATAACGAGCATCCATGGCGCAGAAACGAAAGGCTGCCGATGTAGAGCCCAGCGATGCTGCATCTTCTCCCAAACGCCCATGGAACACGACGCTGGCGTATCCCAGTCTATCGCACCCGCCATCAAAGGCACCCCCGTTTCAGCAACCAACCCCGCTGCTCACGTTTTCGTATACTCCAGACCACGTACTCGAATTCGATAATTCTGCGCTGCGTTACTATCGCGACCCACCTCTTGGCGCAGACCTCAGTTACGGGTATGATAGGTGGATCAGACGACCCGACGAGCGCGGCCGACTGGACGCACTCTTGCAATCATGGCTGAGGTTCAAAAAGAATCTGCCTAACGGCGCACCTGACATTCATGTCATGAGTTGGAGAGGAATCATGACCAAGTGAGATGCCTTGTTCCTCGTTGGTGACGGGTTCACCTAGCTTGTGAGAGAGGATCCTCACAGCACCTTATGAAGAAAGGGAGGGCTGGGAACTGAATGTCATGCGGGTTGGCGGAACGTTCTACTTTGAGGAACATATGAGAGATGCAAAGCTCGAAGAAAAGTCAGAGACTTTCCCTGTATTATGTCGTGCTTATCAGATTTTAGGAATAATATGGAGCCTCGCCAACGGCGTCAGGTTTACTATGGCTATGCGTTTGAGTCTTACTGCACGACATCTGTTCCTGGTCGTCGAGAGACCACGTCGTCAAATGTCTTAGGGTGGGGTGGGGACGTCAACACCAATGTTCAGTGGTGCAACGTCGTGAAAACAAAACTCGGCGACCGCAGGATTGTCATCGGGGGAGAGGTTGACTGTATTCGTGGTATGTTCCGCGAGTCATCATTTTGAGCGTCGATTCATTAGCGTACACAGGAAGGCACACGGGAGGCACGGACAGCTTTGTTGAACTAAAGACCTCCCTGGCGATTCGAGGACCGTCTGATGAGGTCAGATTCGAAAAGTATGTATTCTCGGGTTTCTTTCACTACCGACTCAGTCTCGTCCAGAAAACTGCTCAAATTCTATCTGCAGTCTTTCCTTCTGGGGGTGCCGGTATGTTAATCCGAGGTCTCATTTCCTTTTATTCAATCTACCGTGGGATAGGAAATCGTCGTTGGTTTTCGCAAGCCATCCGGGCAACTCGTGACGACTCAATCGTTCCGGACCGTCGAGATCCCACGATCCGTTCGGGGTAAACCTGGCGGCTGGGATCCCCTTGTCTGCTTGGCCTGGGGAGACAAGTTCCTGTCGTTTCTGTACGATACACTTCCCGTGCACACAGGGACGAATGTCTGGCGCGTCGAGTTTACGCCCAAGGTAGGGACCACTATCGCCATGCTTGATGTGTCAGGGGTGGAAGAAGTCAAGGGAGGTGATGATCGCATTGGATTCTTGCCACGATGGTACTGGGATGAAATAGAGACGACGGATGGAACTGGATGTGTGTCTACCAATCGTGGTGCAAGCTCGCAAGGACAGGCCTCCGACATGGGTAGCATTCCCTTGGGATAGCGAATGTGATGGGGAAGAGATCATCTGATATAGTCCCGCGTGGGGTGGTATCACGCTCGCGAATCCATGTATGGGTGTTATTAACATGTGCGTGAACTCCGAAATCTGTCGCTCTTCTAATTAGTCGGACTTGCTCCTGGTGCTTCGGGCTCTCCGGCAGTTTCACCCGGTCGTTACGGACCAGCTCACACACGCTGGATTCCACTGCAGAATGTTTCCGGTAAGGTCCAAGTCATACCGTGGTCTGTTGACACCTCGTCCTCGTCGTGTTCTCGTCGTGTTTACCGTGCGGGAGTCGACCTTTTTCCCGCGTATGTATCCTGTAATACACATCAGGCACAAATCGGAACGTTCTGGGTATAAAAAGCGTGGGAATTAGGATGAATAAGACGGGCGCGTCGCGCGTGGCTTCTCCCTAACGCGCTCCTCACCATTTCACACAGCGGACAGCCCAGGCCCATCGCCGTCCTCAACAGCGCCCACAGCTGTCCAGACGTTGCCCACCACAGCGTCCGGTGTATATCTTTGTACTAATTCTGTATATACCAGACCAGTTTCGCAGCGGACGCGCACCAATGGTCACCCCGTCGTCCTCGGTGACCTCTCCGTCGCCCCCCCTCGCATACGTGCAGCCACACAGCCCGTCTCTCTCGACGGACATGGATCCGTTGGAGCGGGAAGAAAGAGACAAGGTCGTTCGAAAATTTTTGGCTAGTGCCGAACTTTCCGTCGTGAGTGTCCGTGTCCTCCACCACCTCGAGACGCGTTGGTACCCCAATGCGTCGCGCCTGCAGCGGCATCACCACCGTACATACCTGCTGCTACCCTCTTCTGTCTTTTACTCGTATATCCTGTCCTCTTGTCGTGCTCAGCCCGAATCACACCCGCTAACATCCCCTGTCTCACCCTCGCCAGGTCGTCCGTGGTCTCCGCGCCCGCTTGTCCTATGCATCATACAAAGCTGCCCATAACATTCCTCATGTTCCGCTTAATGATCTAGAGGCCAAGACGCACGCAACGTCTGCCCCTCCACCCCGCTTGATCGGCAGCAAGCGCAAGGCCGCTGGGGGCCACATTCATTATGCTCACCCTACTGCCCATGGTAGTCTGACACGCAGAACTGATAATGTTCCTTCCCCGGCAGCATCCGCGTCATCAATGGCTGCCCCCTCGCGTTCTTATTATTATCCCATGGGTACTTCATCTTCCTCTAATTTGCCTCCGAGTCTCTACACTGCTCTTCTCGGACCGCCCCCGCTGAAGCAAGCACGCACTGTGCACAATTCAGCTGATCCTCCCATGCAAGCGCCCTCTCGTTCCACTGCCGGATCTCGCGCACGTCTTGGGCACCGGGCAGGCCACTCGATACCTGCAGTGCGCAGTATTGCTGAGGGTACACGTGCCCAGTCGCGTAGCCGAAGGGAGGAGGCTTCGCGGGTCAAGGCAAGGAGCAGCAAGGGAAAACAGAGAGAATCCGCGGAGGAAGCGGCGGATGTAGAGAGAAAAGCTGTTGCCACGCTTACATCACTTCTCCAGTCACGTCCATCGATTGCCAGCGCGTCGTCACCTCGTTCCTCCTTGTCTGCCGGCTCCGAAGGCTCGTTTCATTCACTTTCTCATTACGCGCAGAGTTCGGCCCGGACAGTCACGGCACCTTCTTCTCTAGCTCCATCAGCAGAATCGTCCTTCTCTATTCCATCTGCCGCGAGGGCGGCCACTCCACCACGCACGAATCATGACAACATATACTCTACCCCGCGAACTGATGACGAAGAGGCGGCGAACCTGATGTTGTATTTACACACATCCCCATCTCCCGTGCGTCCCTCTACGACGCGAGATAGGGACGCGAAGGACTTGGCTGCGTTCCGCGCGTTGGGCGGTGGCAGTTCACTCCGCTCACAGGGTAGGATACTCTTTGGAGGCGACGATGGGAGAAGTCCTTTACGGAGCGAAAGCAACTTCACTATCGACACCCTGCCAGGGAGCCAAAGCTCCCAGACAGTGAGCGAGCCTCACCGTCCCGACATATCGAGTAGCAATACAGGGTCGCTGGCTCCCGCTGCACCAATGGAGCCGACAGTGATCCCCCCGACCCCTGTAACTGCTTCCTCTCCGTCGTCATCTCAGTTACTTCAGGCTCCTTTGTCTCCTTCGGGACAATTAGAAACCCTCTTCTCCCATGATTCGCAGGCCCCACCAACACCCGGCAATGTCCCATTTAATTTGAATGACTTTATCAACGTTTCTCCCTCTCCCGCAACGACCACAGTGCCTCGCGCTACGATTTCATTGAAATCTGGGTCTGGTGCGAATCTGCGAACAGACTTGGGACGAAAACTCTTTGAAGAAGAGCAGCACCGTCATCATCAGCATCTAGTGGTACCGTATCATCACATCGACGGATTGCGGCCCGAGAAAAACGGAAGTAGCTTGGGAGCAAGCATTGACCTCTCGACCCGCTGATTTCCTGGGACAGCGTTTCAGGACACATTACGATCTAACGCGTAAATTTTCTCAACGTTTATTTCGACAAATCAATTCTAGGCGGAAAAAATGTTGTATCAACACGACTGTATCAACCTTATGGCTGACGACGGGCGGCAAGTTATCTATTCAGTTGTCTTCATAGTCACTGCAAATGCAAGGGACCAAGTCACGCTCAAATGCCATGCGCACGCATCACGCACGTTTTCGGAACGGAAATCCCCGAGTGTCGTCGTTATTTATTTAACTTCTCATGATGCGTTTGTCTCAACGTTTTCTATCCTTATTATCCAAATTTCTCGCTTGGTTTTTCTTGTACAGTGACTCGCTCGTCGCTTT
Organism: Boletales sp. KT-2023a; assembly: GCA_038090395.1. NCBI lineage: Eukaryota > Fungi > Basidiomycota > Agaricomycetes > Boletales > Boletales sp. KT-2023a. The sequence goes on along the minus strand of JBBPMP010000091.1, from coordinate 3,275 downwards.
CAACTCCCGTTCCATTCTTTTTGTCTTTTGTACAATTTGATTCCTGAAACCATGGTACATCTTGGTTTTCTCTTGCCTTTTTTCCCCTCGATTATTAGTATCTCGTCTTTCATATCACTTGTTTTCCTCCCTTTTTTTGGCCTGCTTGGCCAGGCTTATGTTGATCGACCTTGTTGTCCACGATGTACTCATATTTCTTTTATCCAATCCAGATTTTTTTCCCATTCTGTGATCGTGGGGCTCACTTTGCGTTGAAATCTCTAGGAATTTGAACGTGATCTGGTTTGATTGCCGCGTCATGGTGCTTCATGGCACCCACACAAGACCCTAATGAAGTATGTAAGGTGCACAGTCACCACAGCCCTTTCCCGTACAACCCGTGAATGTCCCCGGCTCTTCAAATGAACCATCCTCAGTCAGGCACTTGGCGCGACCAGTCGTTTCGTCATATCCTCAGGGACCCGACTTGTCGGACACGCTACTTTGGATCGTTTTCGCCTGGTCCGCCGAGGGCATGAAGTTTCCACGGTGATCGCTCCTATCTCGGAACCCCCGCGGATACGTAATGCGACGTCTGGGCGGTCCTGGTACCTTGTATCCGCCCAGCCTGAAGCAGTACGTATAAACTCAGTATGGCTGAAATTCATGATATTCATTCATCCTGCTCAAAGCACGTTGAGAAGCCCAGGGTCGTGGAGTGGTCGTGGAGTGTTTGGTCCGGCTGGCCCAACTCAGGCATGTGATGTAGTGGCCTTGTCGTGTGTCAAAGACTCAATGTTTCAGTTTCGAGAATATTTATGCAAGAGCCGTGGATCGGACCATGCTCGGTTGGCGTGCCTTTCACAGTACGCTTAAAAATGCCGTGATCCGATCATAAAACATACCGTATGGCACCCTTACCCTCTTTACCTATCAAGGATCAATCCCCTCACTGATTTATCTAGACGCCTCACTACAGAAGATTGTTGAAAGCTAATGTACAAAATAATTAGCCCCGTATGGTGACATTGCGCGCCAGCACACGCTCATCGGGCTTCCATGCGTACGTACGGTGCCTGGCAGCGCTGTAGCATCATGATTTCCGTTTCCGAAGCTTGCCAAGAACCAACACGAGTGCCGTTCCAAACCGTCTACGTACACTGCTCGTTGGCCTGAAAGCGTGGCCGCAATATAACACACCCAGTTCCAGTCTGTAAAAGGGTGCCCTCGTCGTTTTTTGTCCTCGAGTTAGTTTTCAGGTCATGGCCTCCGAACTAGAAGCTATCGTGAAGAGCATTCAGCAAAACAACTACGTGTCTCGTATGTTTCTATTGCCGATTTATGGGAGAGCCGTCTGACGGGCGTACTACAGTCGCTGTGATTACTGCCGTGGGATATGATTATAGTGAGTTGGCGCCTTGTTCGTTTGAACACGACGTACTGATGCCTACATGACCAGTCCTTACATTCTCGAGTGAGGTGTGCCACATTCTCTCCGTGTCATATAAATTATTCTCCTGATCGTCGATGTAGATAGAATATGTTTGGGTCGGCGAACAACCCTGATCGGTGTGCTCGTCTCTGATCATATTGTAGAACAAACCGTGGACGCGGGTGTCGACATTGTTTCTTTTTGTGTGTATCATCTTTGCATGGACGACATCGTGGTCGTGAAAAAAAAAACTGACTGTTTGTGATAGGTGCGCTACTTTGGCCTGTACTCGCTCATGTAGGTTCAGTGATGACTCGGACACGTGCCAATGTTTACTTGGAGTGATTTTTCAGACTCCCTTCCCTCGGTATGTTTGGCATTCCAGATATGAAGATCAGGCGATGACACTGTCTCGAGTCGGAAGTAGCTTCCTGCCTGGTCCTGCAAAGGTACGTTTCGTGGACATCGATGGTTGATCGTACTGAAATGTTCATTCAAGGCGTAAGCAGTCGTCCTATTTTTGTTCTTAGGGCGCTTCTTATGGCTGATGGATCTAACAGTTGTGAGCATCATTGTCGCAAGTTATGTTCACACCCTCATCATTGACGTTTTCAAGGTGAAATCATCAACATCGTTTATGGGTGGACGTTCTTGATGTTCATTGGTTCCGCTGATTGTAAGTCGTATCTTTGTATTTTTGAAAAATAGATGTTGATGGAAGACTAAAGTTGTCATGGTCCTCCGCGTGTGGGCCATGTACAATCGATCCAGAGCAATAATCACCATTCTTCTTTTTTTTTTCTTTTTTGAAATCATTTTTACGCTTGTTGGGGTTATAATCTACAGCAATCCAAATAATCTGTCTGGTAAGTAGAGGTTAGCTCAACAAAACGTGTCCGACACTGATGTGCTACACCACACTCGTCGTCCATCGCGCAGCAATCACCGCCCAAATACTAAACTTCACGGTTTGTGCGTCACAGCCCAATTCGAACACCTGGACGAAAGTGAGCGCAATGTTTCAAATCGTCCACAACGCGGTGCTGTGCCTCTTCGCGGTCGTCCAGTTCGTGCGGCAGTCAGTCCAGATGTATGGCACGACAGGGTCGTGGCATCCGAATCGATACATGGCCTTGTTCATACGGGAGGGCATCCTCTACTTTTTTGCGTGCGCTCTTTGTCGCTTTCTCCTCGACTCGATAAAATAAATTATAACCATAGGATATTGCTCTTCGACATCATCGACGTCTTGGGGATCTCGGGCGAGATCCCAAGTGGGGGTTGGCAACTCATCCTGGCCTCCATCCTCTCCAGCGTGCCCATGTACACGCTCGCCCCGCGGTTCATCCTCAGCATACGGGCGTTGTACGCGCGAGAGGTGCAAGGAAGCGGGGTGGATAGTGGGTTTAGGTTGGCGGAAAGGTCGTACGGAGCGGCGGGTGGGATGATGGTGTTCAATACGGCTGCGGTGAACGAGGGCGAGGAGGAGATACCGATGGAGAACGGGGCGATAGGTACTGCGATACCGGCCCGATGTCAATCATGATCGATCTGATCGATTGATCATGGTGCTTTTCACCGTATGCAGTGCTTTTGGCTGTCCTCTCAAAGGTTCGGGTTGCTACTGGCATCGTATGTTTTTTGTATCTACCGTGGCGCACAATGGTCCACTCATTGTTTGGACTAGCCATCTCCTTCCAAGTCGGAACTCTGAGACCAAGAAAACTTTAAACGGCTGGCTTGTGCCAGTCTGAGGAGCCAGTAACTGGCCTCGAATGCTCACGCTCACACCCTTCGCATCAGCCGTTTCGGGAGTAACCTAGGGTCACATGGCACCGAGGATGCCAGCACCGATGCGACAGCT